>JXCR01137626.1:51645-148220 GCA_002079205.1 Phalaenopsis hybrid cultivar | reverse complement strand
TGTGGCCAGAATCCTAGTGGAAAGGGACATCACCCAACCAGAAATTGATGAAATTTGGTTGGGTACAGCTAACAATGGATATTGGCAGAAAATTGTTATGGAGCAAAGACCATATTATTGCCACAATTGTAAGATGTTTGGACACACTGACAACAGATGCTTCAGATTACAACCAAAGTAAAAATTTACAACCTCCCCTAAACAACCTCTTGCCTCGCCACAGCTAGACCCACCTCCTCCCACCAAAAGCTTGCCCCTATATCCTATTTTTGAATCTCTACCTACTACTTTTATCCCTACTACACACTGCCCACCCTTGATGGCAGCTCTCACTGATGACCAGGTTGTAGGAACTTCTTGTTTGCCCTATCCCTCCTTTCCTGCTCCTTCTCTTCCTAAAAACCCACTTAAGGAAACCATTTCTCCCATTACTGGGACTGTTCTTCCTGTTGAAGGCCCTTCAGAACCTTCCCCTAACCTGAATTCTTTACCTCCTCCCCATATTCCTCCTTTGGCTCCTCCTCCCACTGCTGAAGTTTTTGTTGTGTGCTCTGAACTGGGAAAAGCTGTCTTGCCCCAGGCTTTAACTTTGACACCTTGTTCCAAGGGGCATACAGACTAACCAACAGTTCATCATAATATCATTAATGTTGTGGAAGACAATGTGATTCAAAATCTAAAAGTTGATCTAGAAGAAGAATGGCAGATTCACCAGTCCAAAAAGAAAAAGAAGCTGATACTAGAGCTGCAGAATGTTACAACTACCTCTGGAGAAATTATGTCCCAAAGTTTGGAATCTCTTCCTAGAACAAGGAGGAGAGGAAAAATGATTAATGATTAATCTTCTTTGCTGGAATGTTAGGGGATTGGCACACCCTAG
Organism: Phalaenopsis hybrid cultivar; assembly: GCA_002079205.1. Taxonomy (NCBI): domain Eukaryota; kingdom Viridiplantae; phylum Streptophyta; class Magnoliopsida; order Asparagales; family Orchidaceae; genus Phalaenopsis; species Phalaenopsis hybrid cultivar. Next base: position 147,340 of record JXCR01137626.1, on the reverse strand, counting down.
GTCCCTTATCAGAATATTGCATCTGAATAGGGTGTACAAACTTTGGTGTATTGCTCTCTAGGAACCAATGGTGTGGCCATTTTGCACATGCTACTTTTGTCTATGCCCTAGCTCCTCTGCTGGGAGAGTGGAGCTTTGGAAGGAGCTCCTTAAACTGAATACTAACACCTCCTCTATTTGGCTGATTTGTGGTGATTTCAACTGCATTACTTCCTCTGATGAAAAGATTGGAGGCAGACCTCCTGATACAAATAAGATGAATTTCGTTTTAGACAACATGCATATGGCTAGATTATTTGATTTGGGTTTCTCTAGCCATAGATTCACTTGGAGAAGAAATAAGGTTTGGGAAAGAATTGATAGAGCTCTTGTAAATGATCACTGGCTCAATGAATTTTCACATACATCTGTCTCTCACCTCTCAATGTCTGGTTCAGATCACAGACCTCTTTTGATCTCTATCAGCAGCTCTTTAAGCCCTTTCAAAAGTAAGTTCAGATATTTAAATGTCTGGTCTTCCCATCCAGACTTTATGAATCAAGTTAGTACTGTTTGGAACAGCTATCATAACAGCAATCCTTGGGTGAAGTTATGGATTCTACACAAAAGGCTTGCTACTAAGCTCAAAGCCTGGAATTGGCAGACCTTTGGGAATTTAAACACAAGAGTGGTGGAAGCTGAAGCCACTGTAAAGGAACTGGAATCCAAAATCAGCCTGGATCCTAGTTTGGAAAATGATCTTTACAATGCCAATGAAAGACTACTTAATGCTATCCATTTGCAAGAACAACTCCTCCACCAGAAAGCTGCTCAAAATCATTTCTTCTTGGGGGACAGAAACTCCAATTATTATCATGCTATTATTAACCACAAAAGGAAATGTAATGAAATTCATAAGATCAAAGATTTAAAGGGTGCTTGGCTGAAAAATCCACAAGATATTGCTGATAGTGCTGTTGAGCATTTCAAAAGGATTTTTTACTAGAAGTGAGGCAGCTAGGACTGAAGTTAAAGGAAATTTATTCGACCACTGCAGAAGTTACACTTCTACTCTCAAGCTTGCTGACATTCCTTCTGAAGAGGAGATTAAATTTGCTCTAAATTCAATTGACAGTAATAAAGCAGCAGGTCCAGATGGATTTTCTGCTGAATTTTACAAATCTGCTTGGAATGTCATTAAACATGATGTAGTGGATGCTGTACAGGCTTTTTTCACTGGTATTGAACCTACCAAATTTTTCACCTCTTCCACCATTGTCCTTATCCCTAAGGAGAATGTGTGTCACAGATGGGACCAGTTCAGACCCATAAGTCTCACTAGTGTGATCTCTAAAATCATCAGCAAGATTTTGGTGGCCAGAATTCAACCTCACCTCAACAGAATCATCAGCAGTAACCAAACTGCCTTCATCAAAGGTAGAAGCATTGTGGACAATGTCCTCTTAGCTCAGGAACTTTTCCTAGACCTTGATAAGAGATGCAGAGGAGGAAATCTGATTTACAAATTGGATATTAGCAAGGCTTATGACACCATACACTGGGATTTCATTGAAGAGGTTCTGCAGGCTAGAGGCTTCAATATGGATTTTATATGCTTAATCAGAAGATGGCTGTTTAATAATGCTCATTCTATTCTCATCAATGGAAAGACTCATGGTTTCTTTACTGCTTCTAGGGGAATCAAACAAGGTGACCCCTTTCCCCCACTATTTTCATTCTTGTCTATCTTTCCCTTATTCTCAATCAAATTCCAAACATATCTCCTCACAACCTGTTTAAGCACAGTTCAAACATTGCCATTAGCCATCTCTCCTATGCAGATGATATTATTATTTTTTCTAAGGCCACTAAACCTGCTGCAAAACAAATCCAAACCCTTCTCAATGATTTTCTATCTTGCTCTGGGCTACAGCTGAATAAACAAAAGTGTTGTATCTATTACAGCAAAAGAGTTAAACAACCTTTCAAACACTGGGTCTCTGATTTTACTAGCTTTCAAACCCCCCACACTCATCTGAAATATCTGGGGGTCCTTCTACTGAAAGGAAGGACTAGACAGATCCAATTTGATGATGTTGTGACAAAAATTCAAGCTAAGCTCACTCATTGGACTAATTCCTTCCTATCAAATGGTGGAAGGATTACTCTCCTTAAGCATGTACTGTCTGCATTCCCCTACTACCTTGTACAAATGCTTTCTATGAAAAAGAGCACTCAGCAACTTCTTGAAACAACCTTCAACAGATTTCTTTGGTCAGGGCAAAGAACACAGAAGCACTGGACAAACTGGAACTCTATCTGTAAACCTACTCAGAATGGAGGTTTAGGTTTTAGAAGTTTCAAGCATCTTCATCTGATCAACTTCTACAAGTTGTGGATTCATTTTAGAGCTCAAGAGTCACTTTGGGTTATTTTTCTAAAAGGCAAGTATTGTAGAGGATCCCATCCCACCCTTGCTACATCCAAACTGGGAGACTCCAGGATCTGGTCTCACATGATTAAACATAAAGATAAAGCTGAAGACTACTTTATATGGGACCTGGGAGAGGGGAACATCAACTTTTGGCTTGACAACTGGATGGGGGATGGGAAACTAGCTGACATGCTAACTACTCCCCACCCAACATCTGCCAAAGTTTCTGATTACTGGAATGAAAACCAGTGGAACACTACTGCCTTGACCAACATGCTGGATAACCATACCATCAAAAAGATTAACAACATTCCTTTGAATACTACTAAGAAGGACATTCTCATTCCCAAGCAAGGGGTCTCCCAGTCAACTACTGGTTACATCTTCTCCCAACTTAACCATAGTGAGAACTGTCTCTGGGGGAAACCCTTTTGGAACAATTTCCTCTCACCCTCTATGTCCTTCTGCTGCTGGAGAATCTTCTCAAAATGCCTACCTACTGATGACATTCTGAAACTGAAGGGACTGAGAGGTCCCTCTTGTTGTCTCTTGTGTAAAGGGCAAGAAGAAACAACTGATCACTTATTTTTCCAATGCCATTTTGTCCAGCAAATTTGGCTATTGTTCTTGGAAACTTGAAAGTCCATACCATCAATCTTACATGGCAGAAATTTTTCTCCTGCTGGAATGAATGGCTTCAGCTAAAACTTCAGGTAATACCTTGTGTGGTGGCTTGGTTCACTTGGATGGCCAGAAATAAGGCCAAATTTGAAGAGCTTTTACCACATCCAACTAAGGTGGCTGCTAACTGTTTAGCCTTTTTGAAAAAACTCACACAGTGGAAAACTTTTCCTGACCTTTTCAAAACCAACTCATTGGTGAATCAACCCTTAATTGAGCAACCACTTGTCTATTGGGTCAAACCTCCTAATGGTTGGCTGAAAGCCAATACTGATGGCAATTTCTTTAGGACCTCTGTTGGCATAGGAGGTGTCTTCAANATTGAGCAACCACTTGTCTATTGGGTCAAACCTCCTAATGGTTGGCTGAAAGCCAATACTGATGGCAGTTTCCTTAGGACCTCTGCTGGCATAGGAGGTATCTTCAGGAATCCTATGGGTAAGTGTCTGCTACATTACCAAACTCCTATCTTTGTTGCTGATGCTCTGGAAGCTGAGGCTCTGACTATCTACTGGGCCATCTTGATTACATCCAAGGCCAATTTTCATAATCTGATTGTGGAGACTGATTCCAAGGTCACGATTAGTATCCTCCTGAATAACATAAGCTGCCCCTGGCACATTCTGAAATGGAAGAATAGAATTTCTTGTAAGTCTCAGGAGCTCAATCTGCAATTCAATTTTATACACAAAGAAGGTAACAGACCCGCTCATTGGCTTGCTCAAGCTGGAGCTCAGACAGATAGAGTCAATGTATCAAAAAAATTGCCTNTTTCCATAATCTGATTGTGGAGACTGATTCCAAGGTCATGATTAGTATCCTCCTGAATAACATAAGCTGCCCATGACACATTCTGAAATGGAAGAACAAAATTTCTTGTAAGTCTCAGGAGCTCAATCTGCAATTCATTTTTATACACAAAGAAGGTAACAAACCTGCTCATTGGCTTGCTCAAGCTGGAGCTGAGACAGATAGAGTCAATGTATCAAAAAAACTGCCCCCTTCTCTTCAATTACTTCTCAAGGGAGACCTGTCAATTTTACCTTTCTACAGAATGCTGTAACTTCTTGGTCCTCTTCCTTTTTGGTGTTCCATATATATGCTTTTACAGTTAAGAAGACATATATATGAAGTTTTCCTNCTGACACATTCTGAAATGGAAGAACAGAATTTCTTGTAAGTCTCAGGAGCTCAATCTGCAATTCAATTTTATGCATAGAGAAGGTAACAGACCTGCTCATTGGCTTGCTCAAGCTGGAGCTGAGACAGATAGAGTCAATGTATCAAAAAAACTGCCCCCTTCTCTTCATCTACTTCTCAAGGGAGACCTGTCAAGTTTACCTTTCTGCAGAATGCTGTAACTTCTTGGTCCTCTTCCTTTTGGTGTTCCATATATATGCTTTTACAGTTAAGAAGACATATATATGAAGTTTTCCTTCATTTATATATATACATCTTTTGATATATATATACTATGACCCCCCCACACCAATTTTCCTTTTAAATGTAATTTGTAGGGGTGTTTTCACCTCCCCCCCACTCACACCTTCTTTTGTACTCTCTCTGTATCTCTTCCTTTGTTTTGGTAANTATATATATATATAAATTAACAACTCTAAATAGAGCAGACTAATAAAATCTATATTTTAAAACTTTATGAACAGTTCTATCATTCCCAAAATGACCTTCAAATTTATAATCATGACATTTTTGAATAATTTCATGAATTTCCTTATAAGGCACACATCATCTCATTACTAAATCTATACATTGGTTATATAAATAAGGATCATCCCAAAATTATGATTTTACACCTTAAATGAATTTTTTTTCTAGTTGTTTTTTTAGCCAATAAGGTAAAATATCATTAACAAAACAATTTACAATATTAGCATACCACGGTATTTCACATCCTTTTACAGCATAAAGTTCTTCTTCAGGAAAATTTTCATTAGTTTCTCTTTCCAAATCAAGTATTTCTTATTGTTCTGCCCTAGACAAATGATTAACAATTTGATTATCAGTCCCTTTCCTATCAACCATTAAAAAATCAAACTCTTGCTTAAGAAGTCCCATCTACTTAATCTTGGTTTAGCATCCTTCTTTTGCATCAAATATTTAATAGCCGAATGGTCTATATGTACAATACATTTAGCTCCAATCAGATATGACCTAATCTTATTAAAAGCATACAAAATGGCTAATAATTCTCTTTCAATGGTGATGTAATTACTCTGAGGTTCATTAAGGGACTTACTAGCATAGTATATAAATTTAAAAATCTTATCATATCTCTGCTCTAAAACAACTCCAATTTCATAATCACTAGCATCACACATTAATTCAAAAGGGTTCCCCCAATTAGGTAAAACAATTATAGGAGCAGTGATCAATTTTTTTCTTTAAAGTTTCAAAAGCTTTAAAGCAATCTTGTTTAAAGTCAAATTTTATATCTTTTTCCAGAAGTTGGCATAAAGGTTTAGTGATTTTTGAAAAGGCTTTAATATATCTCCTATAAAATCTAGCATGTCCTAGAAAGCTCATAACTCCTCTTAATTAGTAGGTGGAGGTAAGTTTGATATTACCTGTATTTTTACAGGATCTACTTCCATGTCATTTCTAAAAATTTTATGTCCAAGCACAACTTCTTCTGCAACAATAAGTTGACATTCTTCCAGTGCAATATAAAATTAGTCTTTTCACAACATTCTAGAACTTTCTCTAAATGATTTAGATATATTTCAAATGAAGTTCAAAATACAAAAAAAAAATCATTCATAAAGACTTCAATCCCTTTTTCAATCAAATCACTGAAAATTGACATCATACATCTTTGAAATGTTACAAGTGCATTACATAATCATAAGGGCATTTGATGAAAAATAAAAGTTCCATAAAGACTAGTAAATGTTGTTTTCTTCTTGATCCTCTAGAGCAATAGGTATTTCGTAATAACCTGTAAATCCATCTACAAAACCAAAATATTTATGCCCAGCCAGCCTATCCAACATCTGGTCCAAAAAAGGTAAAGTAAAATGATCCTTCCTGGTGGAAGAATTTAATTTACTATAATCTATGCAGATTCTCTAACCACTGACTTATTTTGTTGATATTAATTCGTTATGCTCATTAATCACTATAGTCATATCTCCTTTATTTGAAACACAATAAATTGGACTTACCCAAGTACTGTCTGAAATAGGATATATTATTCCAGCATCTAACCATTTAAAATTTCTTTCTTCACAACTTCTTTCATCATAGAATTTAATCTCCTTTGAGGATCAGATCTTGTTTATGTTGATCTTCTAATAATATTCTATACATACAAATTGAAGGACTGATTCCTTTAATATCAGCTAATGTCCATCCAAAGGCTTTCTTATATCTTTTTAAAGTTTCCAACAACTAATTTCTTGTGTATCAGTTAATTTTGAGGATACTATTATGAGTAATGTAGATAAATCTCCTATGAATGCATACTCCAAATATTTAGGAAGTGTTTTCAGTTCAAGTTCAGAAGGTTTCTCAATAGATGCAATCAAATTCTTGTTACTTTCTATATGATCTAACATTTCATATTTTTCTTGAACATAATCCAAATCTCCTTTACTCACTTATATAGATTCATCATGAATTCTATCATCATCTTGATATTCCATATATTCCTTTTCAAATTCTCTTTCAAAAGTCTTCTTAAAATATTCATGGCTTAAATATTTGTTAATATCCATTCGGAAACATTCAATCTCTTGCTCTTTTGCAGGGTATCTCATTGATTTTACAATATTAAATGTAACCTCTTAATCACTAACTCTCATAGTTAGTTCTCCTTTCTGCACATCTATCAAAGCTCTTCCAGTGGCTAAGAATGGTTTTCCTAAAATTATACGAATTTCCTTATCTTCCTCATATCTAATACAATAAAGTCTACAGAAAAGATAAATTTATCAACCTTTACCAAAACATCTTCTATAACTCCTTTATGATATGTAATTGAATGATCAGCTAACTAAAGAGTTACAATCATAGGTGAAAATCTCCTAAGTCCAACCTTCTAAAAATTGATGATGGAATAAGATTAATATTGACTCCTAAATCACATAAAGCTTTTCCATAAAATTGTTCACCAATAGCACAAGGAATTGTAAAACTTCTAGGATCTTTAAGTTTTTCATGAAGCTTTTTCTAAATTATAGTGCTACACTCTTCGTTGAGTGCAACTGTCTCATTTTCTACAAACTACATTTTCTTATTAAGTATATCCTTCATGAACTTCACATGGCTACATTTGTTCCAAAGCTTCAACAAATGGAATGTTTATTGTTAATTTCCTCAAAATTTCCAAAAATTTTGAAAATTGGTTATCTCTATGTTTCTGCTTCAATCTTTGAGGAAATGGAGGTGGTGTCTTTCTATAGTTATTTCATTAGTTTAATAGGACTTTATGCTTTAAAATGAAAATCTTCACCAGATTTTAATTTTCCACCTCATCTTTTTCAACTTCAACTTCTTGTTGAACTCTATTTTCTAATTCTTTTCCACTTCTCACTTGAATAGCTTTAATTTTCACTTTATTCTAATCTTTAGGATTTACTTCAACATTACTAGGTATGTTCCTAGAGGTCTATTGCTATAGCAATACATCCCAATTGATTTTCTATGTTTCTGATTGCAGCTGCTTGACTTATTAATTGACTACCCATTTGCAATATCAATTCTTCCATTGATATCTTTTCTCCTTGCTCTACAAATTATTAAAATATGGGGGGTAATAATGTTTTTAAGCTTGATTCCCTTGATTATTGGAGTTTCCCAATGAGTTCAAAGTATTGTTTCCCCATTGCAGATTTGCAGCATTAATGTTATTGTTACTCCGACTAAGGTTTGGATGATTCTTCCAACCAGGATTATAATAATTAGCACAAAGGTTTTTAGAATGATTGTTTATTGCATTTAAGGTCTCATAAGAAGATTGAGATTCTATGATTTGACCCATTGAGTTTTCCTCAAACACAGGTGTTGTTTGAGAATAATTCATTCTATATTGATTTATCTTCTTTGATATAACAGCTGTTTGGGCAGCTAATATTGATATTGCATCAGAATCATGAATACTAGCTACTCTTTTTGGATTTTCTATTTTAGAGGGCCATTGAAAATTATTTGTAGCCACTCTTCAAATAATGAATATGCTTCATCAAATGGTTTTGAAATTCATGATCCACCAGTAGCAGTGTCAATTATAGATCTAAGAGATCCAACCAACCCATTATAAAAAGTATGAATTATTAACCAATCTAGCAATGTATGGTATGGACACTTTCTAAGGATATCTTTAAATCTTTCCCAGGCTTCATAAATTGATTCCCATTCAAACTGACAAAAAGATGTGATATCATTTCTAAGCTTAACAGTTTTTGAAAGTGGAAAATATCTAGATAAGAATTTTTGTGACAAATCTCCCCATGTTTTGATAGATCCAGGTGCTAATGACTTTAAGAACATCTTAGCTTTACTCCTTAGTGAAAATGGTAAAGTCTAAGCCTGATAGCATCATTCAACCCTCAATAATATTTAACTGTAGCACATAATTCTTGAAAACTAGCAAGGTGTAAATTAGGAACTTCAGTCAGTGTTCCTCTAAACTGATTATTTTGTACCATTTGGATAATAGTAGGTTTAATCTCAAATGAATTAGCAGCTACAAAGGGGCTTCATACTCTCAAATGAATTTCATCTGCTGTAGGATTAACATAATCTCTTAAAGGTTTCTGATGATGTTCATTTTCATTTTCAGCATTGTTTAAATTGCAAGTCATTTTGCTAAAATGATCTTCATTTTTTTTTTCAAAATTTTTAAATAGTTTTCTTTAAATCAGAATCGTAAGGTACTAAATCTTCAGATCCTACACTACGCAAAAAAACATAAAGCAAGTAATTAAAAATAAGCAAACACACTTAAATAAAAAAATGTTCAAAGTACAAGCACTCTTTTTATATATATTTTTTAAAATAAAATAAAATACTTACTAATACTTTCCATTACTTCCCCGGCAACGGCGCCAAAAACTTGATGGTGGGTAGATTTAGTGTGTAAATTTTGCAAACATTTTTCAATTTTACAAAATACACATGGTAGATATAACAATAAATATGCAATATAATCCCAACAAAAATACCTTTTATGAAAATAATTTATTTTTAAAACTCTTTTTAAACTGCTAAATCCCTTTTAAAATTAATTTAAGTATACATATCACCCAAATAATAAAGGGCTCTTATGGAGTCCTAGATATCGATCTCGCAAGGAAGCTGGAAGTACCTATATGTAAGTGTTTAATATTCTAATTTTAAACTACAAAATTAAAAGAAAAATAAAGTTAAGTGCAAAGTTTGAATATTAACTACTAAAGTGAATGTTAGATTACAAAAGTTAAACTAAACTAAATACTAAACTTTCAAAAGTAAAATTATGAAAATTAAACAAAATTTTTGTTTTGACGGAAAGTTCAAATTTAAGAAAGCATCCTTCCTTTACAATGAGAATATGGATTGTGAAGAAATTGAAATCTTTTGAAAATATATATAAAAATTGTTTTGTTCCAAAAAGGAGCAAGCCTATGCTTTACCCTCTTCCAAGTGTTTGAAAGAACATTGAATAATCCAGAGTTTGATCCCTAATTCTGTGGTTAGGCTGGGAGGATATTGGCTGCCACTCCAGAGCTCCCACTACTCCCTTATCTGAGGGCTAATAATCTCGCATTAGTTTCCAATTAACTTGACTAAATTGGGGATTTTAATCTGTCACCTTAAAATCTCTAATTTTGCATCCTATAAAGTAAATTCCCCTATTTATTTTCACCCAATCCTATGGATGACATAATCTCCCATGAAATCAAATGTGATTCTCCCTATGTTGTAGAAATCATGTCCTTTTTAGAACAAATGTCTCTCAACAAGTTTTAACAATTCAATTGGCCAGATTGAGAAGTAATTGAAGATCAGAGTTCAAATCATCACAAATTATTAACATTTAAAACCGTAGAAAAACAAAATCAATTCTTCACAAAACCATATATCAAAGTAGGGAGAAGGATAAAGAAGACTACTCAGAATTTATGAGAAGGATATGACAAAACACAGATTTCATATATAAAAATAAGTTTATAAAATAAAATAATTAAGAAAACAACTTATCTCACAATCTTTCCCAAGCAAATCCCTAGAAGTTCTCTCTAAGTCTTTCTCTCTTTAAAATCCCACTCAATTCTTTCTTACAAGTGTAATGAAGAAGAAATCTGTCACCTTCCCTCTCCTCTTACAACCCTAGAACAAAATCTCCTCTTCACTCCTCTTGCCTCTCACGCCAACTTTCTCTCTCCTATTCTCGTCTCTCTTTCCCCTCTCTTCAACAAGTCTTCATCTTTTATTAGAGGCAGCCTCCTTTTAAAAAGATTTCAAAATTCTCTCCAAAAGTCAACTCTTTTGAATTCAAAAGATGTGTCTTTTGATCTAAGAGACATATCCCTTCATAAAAGAACCTTTCGAAGTGTCTAGATGCATTGAATTACTCCAGTAGGTTTGTAGAACAAGTGTCCCTTTGAAAATTCACGCAAATATTGTCTTGAACTGCCTTAATTTACAAAAAGACATCTCTAGCGCATCATGCACTAGTTCTCTGTAAAACGGCGCTTCATGCGCCGATCTGGCGCATCATGCGTTAGAATCTCAAAATTTGCTGTTGTTGCTCCAAATTTTATCCTTTCTGCCATTTTTGCTTCAAATGACTAAAAATGATATACCTGCAACAAAATCATGAAAAAACCCTTCTTTAAAGTGCAATATCACCAAAAATAAGAATAAAATATGTACTTAAAATAATATATTATTTTGGTGTACACGCGTGTATCGTTTGAATGGTTAAGACGTGTTGGACGAGCAGATGGAATGATATGACAGGACGCATAACAGTTGAGTCAAATGGCAGAGTCAAGTAGCGAAGCGCCACGTGGCCGTTCGGAGCCGCTGTAGGTTGAGGTGGATAAGTAAAAAAATATGGATTTTTCTAAGTTAAATTAATACCAGATCTTTAAAAAGTCAAAAATTTTCATAGAAAAATCATAAAATATATTAAAAATTTCCTCTTGCTCAGTGAACAGAGGAGAATAATGTGGACAAAAAATAAAAATTATTTTTCGACTCTTTGATTTTTATTTAATTAAATAGCTTATATGGTATTTTAATTCATTATGATTAAATATTGCTCGTCATGACTTTAAATTTTTAGGGTTGGTTCCTCATGGTAGAGTTGATGTCCTTTGATTTTTCTAAGGTCAGAGGGCATCTCTGTGCTTCTAACCCTAATTTTCAAGCTTGGGTGGCTATTTTAGCTTAAATTAATTATATAAATTAAAATATCACATTAAAAATTATGAGACAAATTTTAGTAGGTTTCTTGTGATCAGAGAAACCTAGGAAAAAAATCACAATGGTCTGAATAATTTTATATATTTATATAATTAATTAAATGTGAATAAACAGTATTAATTTATTTAAATTAAATATTACCCAAAAATTATTGAAATCAATTCCACATTATGTATAAAAATCTTGTTGATTCACTGTTAAAATTTGAAATTTATTTGATTAAGTTTAGCCAATAAAGTTAATTTTATAAGGAAGATTATATTTTTGTACAAAAATAATTATATCAAATTAAAAACACTTAGGAAAATTATGAAAAATGGTTTTTTGAGTTTCTTGTGATCAGGGCCACATAGGAAAAATAAAATCATTTTTTCAGAAAATACCTCATTTTTTAGCAATATTTTAAATTAAAAATAATTAAAAATTCTAAAAATACAAAAGTGTTTCAAAATATTCCTAATGGTTTCTTGATCACTTGGAACTCATTAAAATATTTTCCCAATTTTCCTAAGTTAAAAATGAACTTTTAAATGCCTAAAATGTATCTTTCTTATTTTTCATTAAAAATAATTATAATATATAAATTAAAAATCATAAAAATATTAAATTTGATTCTCTGAGATCTCTAGACGGAGGGAGGTATAGTAAAAATGTTAAAAATATTTTTTTGGTAATTAAAACAAATTTTCCATTTATTTAAATCACTAAAAAAATCAATAAATAATTATAATATTAAACTAAAATTTAATTGAGAAAATTAAGGTATTTTATCTAAGTGTTTCTCTGATCTAAGGGAACCTCTAATATTTTTCCCATTAACAAAAATTTTATCTTGATTAATAAAATAAATCAATATTGAAAATCTTATTATCTAGGTTAAAATAATTATTTAAATTAAATAAAAATTTGAAAACCACATTTTCTTCTCGGATGTTTTAATTGCCCCATGTAATGGTTACTTTAAAATTTTCAAGGTCATTTCAATTATGTTTTATGAGTTATGAAGTGAAGGGCCCCAAGGGCAAAATAGTTAATTTAAATTTTTGTGTCTTAATTAAAATTAGGATTACTCAAAGGAAAAATGGGTAATTTTGAACTTAATGAGTACTTTTGGATGATTGAGATATAATGGGTATGAGGTAGAAACCAATTTGCCACCTTTCCATGATAAGAACAAAATTATAATTTTCTAAATTTTTAAGATTTGGAAGTTAATCAAAATTAAATGATTCTAAGGTTGATGGGCTTTAGTTATGAAGATGACAATTCACTTATTCTAAGCCCACAATTAGATGATATGATCTTTCAATAAGGATATGCATCACTTAAATTTAAAATCTTAAAGATTATCAGTTTCTCCCATTGAGATTTTTAAAGGCTTGGTAGTGATTTAGGCTTGATAATTAAACTTATTTGATGGGATTTAGAAAGTAACATGATGGATGATAAACACCTCTAAGCACTATGGGCCCAACTTTAATTGTGGGTAAAAAATCCTTAATGACTTAAGTTTGCCTTAGGGGCTTTCACCTACATAACTCTTAAGTGAAATATCAGCTGATCCCTGCCCTCGGGATGATTAAAACGTCAAAGTTCACTGAGTAGTAGGGTAACCTTTTAAACTTAACTTTGGATGATTAATGGAACAACATGATAATTTCAAAATGAAATTGAAATGTTTCAAGAGATCTTCAAAGCAGTTCAGGGTCATTCCCCGAATGTGACAGCGACTTTATATATGCTTAAAAGTATTTAATACTCCTGCTAAAAGATTTAAGTCCTCAGCAATTATATATGCTTAAAAATACAAGTATTTAATATCAAAAACTTAATAACAGTTATAGATTCGATAAAGATGTATGTATAAAATATTCAATAATTGTGAAGTCACACTTATCAACAAACTTAATAACAGTTATAGATTCGATAAAGATGGATGTATAAAATATTCAATAATTGTAAAATCACACTTATCAACGCAAGTATACGTATCGTAAAAATATAACTATTTAATACTGCTGCTAAAAGATTTAATTCCTCAGCAACGACACCAAAACTTAATAATGGTTATAGATTCGATAAAGATGTATATATAAAATATTCAATAATGGTAAAGTCACACTTATCAATGCAAGTATACGTGCTGCTAAAAGATTTAATTCCTCAGCAACTGCACCAAAAACTTAATAACAATTATAGATTCGATAAAGATGTATATATAAAATATTCAATAATGGTAAAGTCACACTTATCAATGCAAGTATACGATAAATATGGACATAATAAATATTCAATAATTGTAAAGTCACACTTATCAACGCAAGTATACATATCGCAATATGGACGTAATAAATATTCAATAATTGTAAAGTCACACTTATCAACGCAAGTATACGTATAGATGGACGTAATAAATATTCAATAATTGTAAAGTCACACTTATCAACGCAAGTATACGTATCGATCGGATGTATAATAATTGTAAAGTCACACTTATCAACGCAAGTATACGTATCGCTAAAGTAATATAGGGCTCTGATTGAGTCATAGATATCGATCCCACAGGGAGTAAAATTAGAACCACGAACTAAGATTTTAGAAAAAGCAATACTCAATTGCAACAATGGAATTCAATTTGCTTATCTATCACTAATAGGCAATTGAAATTAATATGTATTTTTAATAACTCTTAAATAACTAATTATACTAATGAGGTTTTTAATGTGATATTCAATATATCTATTAAATAACTAATGATACTAATGAAGGTTTAAATGTGATATTCAATATATAAGAAAGCATCAAATAAAATGATTACTAATGAGGGTTTAAATGTGATATTCAATATATAAGAAAGCATCATTCTCCTTATCAAGAAATTATAGTGAATGGATAAAGTGAATCAGTTCAATTTGTATTGTGCTAAATAGGAGCATACCTATTCTTTACACTTTGGTCCAGGCATAAAGACCATTGACTAATCTTACGCTTGTTTACTAAATCTGCGGCTAGGCTGGGAGGATATCGGCTCTCATTTCGGAGCTCCCATGTTCCCCTCACCTGAGGGCTAATATCTACACTTCAACACCCAAACGATAGGACCAAATTTAGAATTTTAGTCTGTCACTCTAAAATCTCCAATTCTACACCCGATAATTTTATTTCCTTATTTATTTGCACCCAAATTTCATAGGCTTTGACCTCACTGAATCTTAACTGTAATCTTCACTTTAGTTGTAAAACTAAACATATTTTAACAAATCAATTGGCTAGATTAAAAGTAAATTAAGATCAAAGTGAAAAGATCATCACAATTTCTTAAACATTTTCATGGCTTCACCAATTCAAATCACAATTTCACAAATCTCAAGACAAGGAGAAAGACAGAGAAAACTACTCAGATCTCATGGCGAAAACACAAGAAAACTTGGGATTCATATATAAAATCCAAGTCATACAAACTACAACAATAAATAAACTTATCTCTAATTTCCCCTCAAGAAAACTCCTTGAAGTTCCTCTGAATCTCTTCCTTTCTTTACAACACACAAAATTCCACTTCAAAGCGGCAAGGTGGAAGAAATCTCTCACTTTCTTTCTACTCTTACAATCTCTCAAAGAATTTCTCACAATTTAGACTCTCTACACTTTTTTCACACTTCAATTTTGAGTTTCCCCCCCTCTCTTTTTTCAGCCAAGGTCTTCTCTTTAAAGATGTGGATGAGCTTTCCCAAGAGTTTCCTAAGCACCCCTCCAAAATTCATCCTCATCCAATGCCTAGTAGGGCATAACCACCGAGCTCACCGTCGGCGGCTCGAGGTCACTATCAGCGGGCCTTCTAAGTGAATTAATTCTGGAGTCTCAGGAAAATCTCGCCGTCGGTGCCGTTGGGCTCGCCGTCGGCGCCCTAGTTCAAATCTTCACATTTTGTTCCTTTTCGCTCCAAATTCGCTCCTCTTTGCATCCTTTTGCTCCAATGACCCTAATTCATTATTCCTGCAACAAAACATAAAAAATACATTTTATTTAAAGTGCAATATCATCAAAATTAGTTTAAAATAGGTATGAAAATCTCAACATATTTTCCTTTGGTCAAAATCCCCCGTACTTAACTATTACTTTTCCTCAAGTAATTTTAGTACTACATAATAGTTATGATATATTGTAGTAAAGTTTTAATTCAGAAATACTATTATAATTTTGATTTAGATAAATACCATAGTGAGATTTCTAGAAAAAATTCAAGTAATTAAATTAACTCTGTAGCTATATGATTATCTAGTCATCAAGTTTAAGAGTTCTAGTTTTCTGTTCATTTCAAGAATGACTATATGTTGCAATATTAAGTCACTTAGAATATCCAAAGGATAGGAATTTCATAAGAACGCTACTAGTAAAAGATTTAATCCATAAATATAAGTTCAAGAATGTATTTAGGTTTTCCCTTTAGGTAGGTCCAGTGAAGCCAATTTTTTATTAGGCATATCCTCAAGCTTCTCCTCACTTCCATATTTTTTTCTTTCTTTTCTCTTTTTCATTTGGATTGCTTTCAGTCCTATATATTTTTCTTTTCTTTTTAGGGATTGTTGTCAATCCTTTCTTTTTGCTTTTTTAAATGAGGATTACTATATCTGGATAGCCTTCAATGATTTTGAACATCACCTTTCTTTCCCTAAATTTGAAACTCAAGGCAATCTCTTACCTTATAAATATTTCATAGCTTTTACATCATTGAGCCCCAATCTTTTCTCAAATGAATTTCAAAATTCTTAATACTTCAAAATATAGTTTCCTTTACTTTAAATAGTTAACTATAATCTTATTCTCATATAATAAATATCTTAAGTTACAAAATTAATTTTCATTACAAAAATATTTCTTTAAATCTACCATAATATTTAAATAGCTACAAAATATAGTTACCTGAATTAAATTCACTACATAAAATCATATAAATAATTTTTGAAAATAATTAAATAGAGGACATCTAATAGTTAATCTTTTTCACCCATCCCCCAAACTTAAATTTTGTAATATAAAATGGTACAGGTTGAAAGAAAGACTCTAAATATAAATCATGCCTCAGTATTTTAAGCATTTTCATCATTCCAAAATTTTTGCAATCCTTCTCAAAATTTCAACTTCACCTGGTCTGTAACATTAGGAGCTTTCTACACATATAAATCATTAGATAAATTGTTGGGTAATGAAATTTTGAAATAAGTATAAAACTAAAACATTAAACAAGAAAAATATTTCCTAGCACAACCATAATACTAAACAAAATAACTACAATTAAAATGCAAAATAAAAATCACATTACATTACAAAATACTACTCAACATCTATTATACTACACATACAAATTTAACTACCACACTAACTTTATAACAAAAATTAAAAATTGTCCAAGTGTAACATAACAATAAAAATAAAAGTACAAATACACACAAACATCCATTTCTATTACATAAGATCACAAAAATAAAAGTACAAGTACAACTACATCAATTATTATTAGATATCAAAATCCCAAACTATGTCTTCGTCTCCTTGATCAGCTGGTGGGTTGGGTTGATATTAAGTATATCAGGGGCACTCAGGGAAAGTAACATCAGGCTCACCTCTGTAGTGTCGGGCCCAAACTTCGTTATAAGCTACCTCAAAATTTGAATGCCTTTGAAGGTACTCACTATCATAATCATGTCGACGTTCTAAACCTCCAATATTTTCATTTATTAATTCTATGCTCTTCCGCTGCAAGGTCAACTCATTCATCAAATCAGTCAGAGTAGGGGAACTAGAAGGTGGAAGGTCATAACGTGTAGAGGGGACATCTCTACTAGTAGAAAGTTCTTGACTCCTACTTCCAGTTCTTCATTTATTATGGGATTCATAACTTTTCAAATTAGCTTTACTAATGGGTTTCATAGAGTAAACCCATTTCTCATCACCTCCAGCTTCCACTCTAGAAAGTTGGTAAAGTGCATAAATAAGGCCAGGATGTCCTAAACCTCCACTTATTTCACTCCTTGCCGTAGTCAATATAATCTTAAAAATAATTCTCCCCACATTTATATTTCTATTATTCTCATTACAAAAGTTCAGAATGGCTCTATCTCTCATTACCTCACTATGGTGATAAGTCGTTAACAGAGTAGAGGATATAAAATAGTGTCGCGCCTTAGAGGTGGCATTCAGCATGGAAGCAGAAAAATTTACCCGTTCTCGTTACTTCATCTTCCACGTTCCTTTCCCACAGTGAGAAAGTTGATCACATCATTCAGGGGGCCTTCCATAGTACTGAAGGATTCATAATGATAGCTATAAGAGTCTGGGACTTTGTAAAAGATGTTAATGTGGGCGACATTAAAATCAATAGGAAATCCCCACACTTGAACAGTTCTGTCTTCAGAATAGAATACGTTGACATAGAATTCCTTCATGATATTTGCAATGACTTTATTGTTGGTGTAACAGAAGTTTTCCCACTTTCGCTCGGTAATAACTCATTCAATACTCCTCCTAGACTTTCAAAAACTCAATCTTGCATGCATTTCTTTCCTTCAAATATAGAAGTAAATTTTGATTGAGCCTTCTCATTGATGAAGCGAGACTCGTCGAAACTCAAGTCGTCTCTTTTGTCGTGGAGCCATTTCAATCTAATCATATTATAGAAAAATTCTAAAATATACTTCAAATATGCAAATAATGGCTTCCAAAAGTAATTCTAAGAGTTTAACACTAAATTCCACGAATTTTTTCCCAATATTTTCTTCACACTCTCAAATTTTTTGGATCTCCTCAATGTGGAAGAAATCCATGGTGAAAATCAATTATTTTTAGTTTGGAGTGAAGCTCTTACCTAGAAATGATCAAATCCGGTGTCAAAAAGCCTTGAAATCGCCCCAAATCCAAGATCTCTTAAGCCCTTGGTCAAAAATTGCATTTTAGGAGGAAGGGGATGATGAATAGTGGCAATTGACTGGTCAAAATTGCGGTTAAAGGTATTTTTTTTCAAGCTCACCATCGGCGGGGTGTTCGGCGCTGTCAGCGCACTCTATTGAAATTTGAACATAACTCTCGAGAAAAATCCGCCGTCGGCGGTGTCGAGGGTGCCGTCGGTGGGCTCTATTAATTAGGTTCAATTTCCATATTTTTGCAATTTCAATAAATTTCAAGCCTCAACGACATTTGTTCAGTAGACATAATTTTAAGTGATTAAATGATGTACTTATCACAAATAAACTTTCACAACACAAAAGATCCCATTTATATATAAATTTCAAGGGGTACATTACACGTTACCTAACACACCTAAGTTTGGTATTTTCTTAACCTCAATACATTAATTCAGCGTCTCAATCCAAGCCAAAACACTCAAATCGTTGAAAACAAAACATCCTATGCTTAGTCTCAACTATACAGAGATCTAAAAGCATGATTCTAAAGAAAACCAAATGCAAAGTTCAAATCAAATTACATATATAAACAGACAGGTAGCAATATAAATCTACTATTCATCAGATTCAGTACTAGATTCTCCTCTAAGATCACCCATTGATTACACATGAACGAAGAGGTTGTAGAAGGTTCGGTATGGAAAATTCTTTAGTAGAATCCTCTTCTATTAATTTCATCCTCCTCATCAGTTGTATCAAACTATCTTCTAAATGTCCAGAGTGCTCAAAATGTTCTTTCATCCTCCAGTTTAGATGATCGAAGAAATTAGAGATATTACTAATTGCATTCACGACATTTTGTACCTCCTTCTCCAATTTCTTGATTTTGCGCAGGATTACCAGAGTCTTGTCAGGAACTAAGGGTTGAACTGGTAGTGAATTCTGAGACGCTTTATCTATTATAATAGTCATGTCATTTTATCTTCAAAAGCTGAGAATCTCTCAGTTGGGTCCAAAGGCTTCCAAGGTAGAAGTGCCTTTTCCCAATTTTTGTAGAATACTTGGAACTAACTACAAAGTGAGCAAATTGCGGAAGGGTGTCCAAGACCATAAGTTGATCCAAGAACGATCAGACCCAAAACCAACTTCATAATTATTGATCTAATATCGATCGGCAGTCCCCTTTGGATGCAGTAATTTAGAATAACACTTTCTTTAGAAACTTTATCGATCTTCATTGCCGGTAACAGTTACGCAGAAATGAAGAAGTTTCAGTGTTTCGAAATGGGATTTAGGAGTGTGCAGAAAAACTAACATATATGTTTTCTCTCATTTCCTAGTAGTCAGTTTCGTCCGTTAAATATTGGTAAATCTCACTCATTTGATTTCTTATTGGGACAAAGTTGGAATAGTGGCAGACAGGAACGTTCTCGATCATGTATAATTCATTGATCTGTGTAGGAGTGAAAGTTATCCATCTACCTCACACATAAACAACTCCCTGGTTGATTCCATGCAAATTTGCAAAAAATTCATTCACCACAAGAACAACCACGGCGGTAGTATAGCACAGCACTTCCCATCTTAGTCGCACTATAATCTCTTCAATTGCCTTAGAGGGATTATTCCAACCGCGATTTACGAATCCTCTTTTTTTATCAATCTTTTCTTCATCAGTATATTGTTGAAGATTCACTGCGCTTCCGCACTAATAAACTTTCACCGATTGAACACTCGCATTCTAGGATTATTAGTGGAATTTAATGACATAGGAATGAAATTGCTGGAGTGTCACTTTGTTTTTGGGGTAAATATCAACTTAGGAATCAAATTTGGCAGTTTAAAAGGGTAACTGCTGCCCAAAAACTGCCAAAAATTGCCATTCAAACTCCAGAAACTGCCATCTCGCTGGTGTCGCCGTCGGTGAGGTCGAGGGCACCGTCAGTGAGCCTTTTGTATTTATTTTTCCTGGACTCTCGGGAAAAACCCGCCATCGGCAGCGTCGAGGGCGCGGTCCGCGCCCAAGGCAAAAATTGCACAGTTTCGCTATGTTCCGAATGCATTTCAATTTTTTTTATGGATTCAATTTTTATGATGTTTCAAGGGTAAATAAGAGTAGTGGAGCTCAATACTACCACAAACTAACGATAATTTTAGATAAAAACTACTATAATTGCAATAAAAGTAAAGATAACTTTGGGTTGCATCCCATAAAGTGCTTGGTTTAACGTCGTCAGCCCGACCTATTCAGGTGTTATTCAGGTTGAATGATCCTAAAACCTCTTTAATTTGGTCTTTTACCCTCAAAATATGGTTTTAATCTGTTTCCATTTACTTTAAATCTATTTCCAGTCTTAGATCTTCAATCTCAACAGCTCCGTAAGTATAAACTTGAGTCACAGTAAAGGGTCCTAACCAACATGACTTCAATTTCCCAGAAAATAACTTCAGTCTAGTATTGTAAAGAAAAACTTTTTGTCCTGGTTTGAAGTTCACCTGGTTAATCTTCTGATCATGCCATAACTTTAATTTTTCCTTATAAATTCTGTCGTATCATAAGATTCATTTCTTAATTCTTCCAATTCATACGATCTCTGTCGTTATCATAAGATTCATTTCTTAATTCTTCCAATTCATTTAATTATAACAATCTCTTTTTACTAGCATCTTTCAAACTATAATTGAATACTTTAATCGCCTAATATGCTTTATGCTCCAATTCTACTGGTAAGTGACAAGTCTTTCTAAAAATCAGTTTATAAGGAGTCTTTCCAATATGAGTTTTATAAGCAGTCTTGTAAGCCCATAATGTTGTATCAAGTGTAGTAGACCAATCTACTCTACTAGGGTTTACAGTCTTCTCAACTATTTGTTTAATCTCTCTATTAGAAACTTCAGCTAATCCACTGGTTTGAGGGTGATAGGCAGTAGAGATTCTATGAATAATATTAAATTTTTCTGCCAATCTCTGAATGTGTTTATTCTTAAAATGGGATCCCTCCGTCAGTGATAATCATTCTAGGCATTCTGTATCTAGTGAAAATATTTTTCATCAAAAATCTTGAGACATGATAATCATTCTAGGCATTTCATATCTAATGGGATCCTCCATCAGTAATAATCATCCTAGGCATTCCGTATCTAGTAAAATATTTTTCATTAATCTTGAAACATGATAATCATTCTAGGCATTTCATATCTAATGATTAAATTTTGACTTTAGCGCCACCAGCGAGGTAAAGCTTGTGCTTCAATCCACTTAGAGACGTAGTCTACTGCAATTAATATATACAAGTTCCGAGGGTAAATCTTGTGCTTCAATCCACTTAGAAACGTAGTCTACTGCAATTAATATATATAAGTTCTCTTGTGCTTCAATCCCACTTAGAAACATAGTCTACTGCAATTAATATATATAAGTTTTCAAATGAAGGAATAAATGGTTCCATAGAAACGTAATTAAAAACCTTGAAACACTTTTAGCACCACCAGCGAGGTAAAGCTTGTGCTTCAATCCACTTAGAGACGTAGTCTACTGCAATTAATATATACAAGTTCCGAGGGTAAATCTTGTGCTTCAATCCACTTAGAAACGTAGTCTACTGCAATTAATATATATAAGTTCTCTTGTGCTTCAATCCTACTTTGAAATGTAGTCTACTGCAATTAATATATATAAGTTCCCAAATGAAGGAATAAATGGTTCTATGAAATCTAATCCCCAAACATCAAAGATCTCAACTTCTAACATAAAATTTAGAGGCATTTTCTTTCTTCTAGATATATTGCCAACTCGTTGACATCAATCACAAGTTTTTATGTATAATAAACATCTCTAAAGATAGTAGGCCAATAAAATCCAGCTTGTAAAATTTATAAGCAGTTTTATAAATCATAAAATGTCCTCCAAATTCAGAATCATGACATTTCTGAATGATTACCTCAGTTTCTTCATAACGTACACATCTCCTCACAATAAGTTCCTTAATATGTTTATATAAATAAGGTTCATCCCAAAAATATGCCTTCGCATCATGAATGAATTTCCTTTGTTGTTGTAGTGTCAGCATATGTGGCAAAATATCACTTACAATATAGTTAACAATATCAGCATACCATGATATTTTCCACTCATTAATATTATAAAGTTGTTCATTAGGGAAACTGTCTGTAATTTCATTGTCGGTGTCAGATAATTCATGATTTTCTCATCTTGGCAAATGATCAGCAATTTGATTATCAGTTTTCTTTCTATCAATAATGACAAGATCAAATTCTTGCATCAAACGTATTCATCTAGTCAACCTTGGTTTGACATCCTTTTTTTGCATTAGATATTTAATAACAGAGTGATTAGTGTGCACAACAAATTTAGCTCCAATTAAATAATATCTAAATTTGTCTAAAGCATACACAATGGCCAGTAACTTTTTTTCAATGACAGTATAATTAATTTGTGCATCTTTAAGAGTTTTACTAGCTTAGTATATAACTATAAAAATCTTTTCATACCTTTGTCCAAGGATAACTCCAATAGCATAATCACTAGCATGGTGGTTTCACACATCATTTCAAGGTTTCTCCCACTTAGGTCAAACTATAATAGGGTATGTTACTAACACATCTTCTATAACTCCCTTAGGATATGTTATTGAACGATTCGCTAACTGAAGAGTTACAAAAGTAGGTGAGACTTCTCCTAATCCTAGTCTTTTGAAAATTGATGGATGCATAAGATTAAAGCTGGCTCTCAAATCACATAAAGCTCTTCCATAAAATTTTTCACCGATAGCACATGACATAGTGAAACTGCTAGGATCTTTTAATTTTTCAGGAATCGTTTTTTGAATAATTGAACTATAGTCTTCGCTAAGTGCAACAGTTTTGTTATCCGTGAACTTCCTTTTCTTGTTCAGAATATCTTTCATAAATTTCACATAATTGGGCATTTACTCTAAAGCTTCTACGAAGGGAATATTTACCGTTAACTTCTTAAGAATTTCTAAAAAATTTGGAAAATTATTTATTTTGTTTGTGTTGCTTCAATCTTTGAGGAAATGGTGGTGAAGTTTTCTCCACAGTAATTTTCATTGGTGTAAGTGGATATTCTAAATCAAGATATTCATGATCCTTTTCTTTTTCGGTATCCACTTTCTCTTTTTTAGTTTCCGTTTCTTTTTGCACTCTTGTTTCCAATTCTTTTTCACTTTTTAATTGTATCGCTTTTATCAAGTCTTTTCCTTGATCTTTAGGATTTGGTTCCATAGTACTAGGAAAAGTTTCCAATGTTCGGTTACAATGCGCAGTAGCGATATGCCCTAATTGATTTTCAATATTCTTAATAGCAGTTCTTTGTTTTTGTAATTAATTTCCTTGAATTTGCAATTGATTTCCTTGATTCTGTAATTATTGACCCATGTTTAATATCAGCTCTTCCATAAACAACTTCTTCTCCTTCATTTTAGTGTTACTGTTAAATCCTGGAGGATACGAAGGTCTATAGTTAACGTTTCCTTGGTTGGATGAATTTCATAATGGGTTCACTGGTTGTTTGCCCATTTTTGATTTGTAGAAGAATTGTTATTCCAATTAAAATTTGGGTGATTCTTCCAACTTGGGTTATAATAGTTCGAATAAGGGTTGTTGGGTCTATTAATAGCATTTAAAGTCTCATATGAAGGTTGAACATCCACAATTTCCCAGATAAATTCTCTTTCATCATAGGAGGTGTTGGAAAATAATTCAACCCATATTGATCTAATTTCTTTGATATTGCAGCAATCTAGGAAGCTAACATAGATATTGCATCAGAATCATGGATACTAGCTACTCTTTTAGGATTTACCCTTTTAGAGGGCCATTGAAAATTGTTGGTAGCCATCTCTTCTATTAATGAATAAGCCTCATCAAAAGGTTTTGACATTAAAGAACCACCAGCCGCAACATCTATAATCAATCTAAGTGATCTCACTAATTTATTATAAAAAGTTTGAATTATTAGCTAATCTGGTAAGGAATGATGAGGGCATTTTTTAAGAAGATCTTTAAATCTCTCCTAAGCTTCGTATATTGACTCTCCATCAATTTGACAGAATGATGTTATGTCATTTCTAAGTTTAGCACTTTTGGATGAAGGGAAATATTTGGATAGAAATTTCTATGAAAGTTCTCTCCAAGTTCTAATGGATCCTTGTGCTAACGAATTTAACCACATCTTAGCCTTATCCTGCAGTGAAAAAGGAAAAAGTATAAGTCTAACAGCATCGTTTGAAACTCCGTCATATTTAAATGTAGCATACAGTTCTAAGAAACTAGCGAGGTGTAAATTAGGATCTTCATTTGGTGTACCTCCGGATTGAATGTTTTTTACCAGTTGGATAATAACAGGTTTAACCTCAAATGAATTAGCAGCTACATGAGGATTTTGGATAGATAAGTGAATCTCATGTGCTTTAGGATTTGCATAATCTCGTAGGGGTCTAGGTTGGTGTTCATTTTCTATTCCATGATTTTTCATGTTGTTGTCCATTATATCAGAATTTTTAGGTTCTCTTCTTAATCTTCTAATTTTTCTAATAGTGCGTTCTAATTTTGAATCATAGGGTATACGATTTTTAGGTCAAATTTATGCATATAATTTGAAATCAGTACACAGTAAAACAATTAAGTAAATATGAAAATAAGCTGCAATTCAAGTAAAAATTTTCTAATAATCATAATTTGTTCGTTACTCTAATTGTGATTCTTGTTTACTCCCCGGCAACGGTGCAAAAAACATGACAGCGACTTTATATATGCTTAAAAATATAAGTATTTAATACTACTACTAAGAGATTTAATTCCTCAACAACTCTACCAAAACTTAATAATAGTTATAGATTTGATAAAGATGGATGTATAAAATATTCAACAATTGTAAAGTCACACTTATCAATGCAAGTATATGTATCGCTCAATTATTATAGGGCTCAAATGGAGTCCTAAATATCGATCCCACAGGGAGTAATATTAGAACCATGAACTAAGATTTTAAAAAAAGCAATACTCAATTGCAACAATGGAATTTAATTTGCTTATCTGTCACTAATAGGCAATTGAAATAAATATGTAATTTTTAATAACTCTTAAATAACTAGATATACTAATGAGGTTTTTAATGTGATATTCAATATATAAGAAAGCATCCTTCTCATTGTCAAGAAATTATAGTGAATGGATAAAGTGAATCAGTTCAATTTGTATTGTGCCAAATGGGAGCATGCCTATTCTTTACCCTTTGGTCGAGGCAAAAAGAACATTGACTAATCCTATGCTTGTTTATTGAAATTGTGGCTAGGTTGGGAGGATACCGGCTCTCACTTCGGAGCACCCATGTTTTCCTTGCTTGAGGGCTAACATCTACACTGCAGCACCCAAATGATAGGATCGAATTGGGGATTTTAGTCTGTCACTCTAAAATCTCCAATTCTTTGCCCGATAATTTTATTTCCCTATTTAATTGCACCCAACTTCCAAGGGCTTTGACCTCCCTGAATCATGGATGTAATCTTCACTTTATTTGTAAAACTCAGCAAATTTTAACAAATCAATTGGCCAGATTGAAAGTAAATTAAGATCAGAGTGAAAAGATCATCACAATTTCATAAACNTTGGGGATTTTAGTCTGTCACTCTAAAATCTCCAATTCTATGCTCGATAGTAATATTTCCCTATTTATTTGCCCCCAACTTCTAAGGGCGTTGACCTCTCTTNAATAATGGCTTCCAAGAGTGACTCTAAGAGTTCAAAATTAAGTTCCATGAATTTCTTCCAAATATTTTCTCTACATTCTTAATTTTTTCGGATCTCCTCAATGTGGAAGAAATTCAAGGTGAAAATCAAATATTTTTAGTTTGGAGTGAAGCTCTTACTGAGAGATGATAAAATCTGGTGTAAAAGCTTTGAAATTGCCCCAAATCCAAGATCTTCAAGCTCTAAATAATAATTTCCATTTTTTAAGAGGAAGGGGATGATGAATAGTGGCGGTTGACTAGTCAAAATCGCGGTTAAAAGTGTTTTTTTTTGTATCTCACTGTTGGCAGGGTCGTCAGTGCTGTCGGCCCTCTCTATTTAATTAAAAAACCTAAGTCTCAGGAAAAATCTGCCTTCGACAATGACGATGGTGCCGTCGGCGAGATTTTTAAAATTGGTTCAATTTCGAGATTTTTGCAATTTTGATTAATTTCAAGCCTCGTCGACATTCATTCAATCATTCTAGACATAAATTTTAAGTGATAAAATGATGTACTAACACAAATAAACATTCACAACACAAAACATCACAATTTTATATAAAATCCAAGGGTTATAATACACGTTACACGACACACATAAGTTTGGTATTTTCTCAACCTTAATACATCAATTCAGCGTCACAATCCAAGCCACAACACTCTAAATGTTAAAAACAAACATTTTATGCTCAATCTCAACTATACTGAGATCTAAAAACAAAATTTGAATGTAAAGAAAACACATAAGTTCAAATCAAATCACACACATAGACATATAGGTAGTAAAGTAAATCTACTACATACTAACCTCTATGGATCCAATTTTTATGATGATTCAAGGGTAAATAAGAGTAGTAGAGTATAATAATACCGCAAACTAACTATAATTTCGATTCAAGGATAAATATGAGTAGTAGAGTTCAATACTACCACAAACTAATGATAATTTCAAATTTAAGGGTAAATAAGAGTAGTAGAGCTTAATACTACTATAAACTAACAATAAATTTAAATAATAACTACTATAATCCGTGATAAAAATAAAGATAACTATGGGTTGCCTCCCATAAAGCGCTTGGTTTAACGTCGTCAGCCCGATCTATTCAGATCTTATTTAGGTTGACTAACCATTAAAATCTCATTAAAATTTGGTCTTTTACCCTCAAAATATATTTTAATTTGTGTCCATTTACTTTAAATCTATTCCCAGTCTTTTGATCTTCAATTTCAACAGCTCTGTAAGTATAAACTCGAGTCACAGTAAAGGGTCTAAACCGACAAGACTTTAATTTCCTAGCGAATAACTTCAGTCTTGTATTGTAAAGCAAAACTTCTTGTCCTGGTTCAAAGTACTTCTANGTTGGCATCGATCACAAGTTTTTATGTATCTGTAAACATCTCTAAAGAGAGTAGGCTAATAGAATCCAACTTATAAAATTTTATAAGCAGTTTTATCAGTTCAAAAATAACATCTCTAAAGATAGTAGGCCGATAAAATCTAGCTTGTAAAATTTTATAAGCAGTTTTATCAATCCCAAAATATGATGGTAGGCCAACAAAATCCAGCTTGTAAAATTTTATAAGCAGTTTTATCAATCCCAAAATGTCTAGTAGGCCAATAAAATCCAGCTTGTAAAATTTTATAAGCAGCTTTATCAATCCCAAAATGTCCTTTAGGCCAATAGAATCCAGCTTGTAAAATTTTATAAGCAGTTTTATCAGTTTCAAAATGTCCTAAAAATTCAAAATCATGACATTTCTGAATAATTAGTTCAGTTTCTTCATAAGGTACACATCTTCTCATGATAAGATCCTTATATTGTTTATATAAATAAGGCTCGTTCCAAAAATATACTTCTGTATCATGAATAAATTTTCTTTGTTGTTGCAATGTCAGCATAGGTGGCAAAATATCACTTACAATATGATTAACAATATCAGTATACCATGGTATTTTCCACTCATTAGTATTATAGAGTTGTTCATCAGGGAAACTGTATGTAATTTCATTATCGGTGTCAAATAATCCATGATATTCTGATCTCGACAAATGACCAGCAATTTGATTATCAGTTCTCTTTCTATCAAATACCATAAAATCAAATTCTTGCATCAAAAGTATCAATCTAATTAACCTTGGTTTGTCATCCTTCTTTTGCATCAGATATTTAATAGTGAGTGATCAGTGTGCACAACACATTTAGTCCCAATTAAATAAGATCTAAATTTGTCAAAAGCATACATAATAGCCAATAACTCTTTTTTAGTAACAGTGTAGTTAATTTAAGTATTGTTAAGAGTTTTACTTGCGTAGTATATAACTTTAAAAATCTTATTATACATTGTCCAAGAACAGCTCCAATAGCATAATCACTAGCATCACACATCAGTTCAAATGATTTCTTAAGAACAGCTCCAATAGCATAATCACTAGCATCACACATCAGTTCGAATGGTTTCTCCCAGTGAGGTGAAACTATTATAGGGGCTGTGATTAGCTTTTCTTTTAATAACTCAAAGGCATTTAAACAATCTTCAATAAACTCAAATTTTTTGTCCTTTTCTAAAATTTGGCATAGAGGTTTGGTAATTTTTGAAAAATCTTTAATATAACGCCTGTAAAAACCAACATGTCCAAGAAAACTTCTAATCTCTCTTACATTAGTAGGAGGTGTTAATTTAGATATAACTTGAATTTTTGTAGGGTCTACTTCCATACATTTTCCAAAATTTTATGCCCTAACACAATTCCTCCTGCAACAATAAATTGACATTTCTCCCAATTTAGAACTAAATTAGTTCTTTCGCATAACTCCAAAACTTTTTCAAGATAAATTAATCATGTGTCAAATGAAATACAGAGAAATCATCCATAAATACTTCCAATCCATCATCAATTAACTTACTAAATATGCAATACTCTAAAACTTTTTCAAGATAATTTAAGCATGCATCAAATGATGTTCCAAATACAGAGAAACATTAGTTCTTTCACATAACTCCAAAACTTTTTCAAGATAATTTAAGCATGCGTCAAATGATATTCCAAATACAAAGAAATCATCCATAAACACTTCTATTTCATCATCAATTAACTTACTAAATATAGACATCATACATCTCTGGAATGTTATTCCAATCCATCATCAATTAACTTACTAAATATAGACATCATACATCTCTGAAATGTTGCAAAATTAACTTACTAAATATGGACATCATACATCTTTGGAATGTTGCAGGTGCATTACATAATTAGGCATTCTTCGAAAAGCAAAAGTTCCAAAAGGACTAGTAAATGTTGTCTTTTCTTGATCCTCAGGAACAATTCTTCAAAAAGCAAAAGTTCCAAAAGGACTAGTAAATGTTGTCTTTTCTTGATCCTCAGGAGTAATATAAATATGGACATCATACATCTCTGGAATGTTGCAGGTGCATTACATAATCCGAAAGACATTTCGAAAAGCAAAAGTTCCAAAAGAACTAGTAAATGTTGTCTTTTCTTGATCCTCAGGAGCAATATATTCCAAAAGGACTAGTAAATGTTGTCTTTTCTTGATCCTTAGGAGCAATAGGAATTTGATCGTAACCAAAAGGACTAGTAAATGTTGTCTTTTCTTGATCCTCAGGAGCAATAAGAATTTGATGGTAGCCTATATATCCATCTAAAAAATAAAAAATATTTGTGCACGGCAAGTATATCCACTATTTGGTCTAAAAATGATAAAGGGAAGTGATCTTTCCTAGTTGTAGTGTTTAATTTTCTATAATCAATGTAAATACACCACTCAGTAACTTGTCTGATAGGTATTAATTCATTATTCTCTTGTGCTCCANTTTCCTTTAGGTAGGTCAAGTGAAGCCAATTTTTTATTAGACATATCCTCAAGCTTCTCCTCACTTTCATCTTTTCTTTCTTTCTTTTCTCTTTTTCATTTGGATTGCCTTCAATCCTATATATTTTTCTTTTCTTTTCAAGGATTTTTGTCAATCCTTTCTTTTTCCTTTTTCAAGAGAGGATTACTATATCTGGATAGCCTTTAATGAGTTTGAACATCACCTTTTTTTCCCTAAATTCAAAACTCAAAGCATTTCTTTATCTTATAAATATTTCATAGCTTTTACATTTTTAAGCCCCAATCTTTTATTCTCAAAGGAATATCCAGATTCTTAATACTTCAAAATAAAGTTTCCTTTACTTTAAATAGTTAATTATAGTCTTATTCTCTTATACTAAATATCTCTAATCTACAAAATTAACTTTCATTACAAAAATATTCCTTTAAATCTACCATAATATTTAAGTAGCTATAAAATATAGTTACCTGAATTAAATTCACTACATGAAATCATATAAATAATTTTTGAAAATATAGTAGTTACCTGAATTAAATTCACTACATAAAATCATATAAATAATTTTTGAAAATATTGAAATAGTTCTCTGAATTAAATTCACTACATAAAATCATATTAATAATTTTTGAAAATATTTAAATTTAGAACATATAATAGTTAGTCTTTTTCTTCCCTCCCTCAAACTTAAATTTTTCAATATGGAATGCTACNTTACTTTAAATAGTTAATTATAATCTTATTCTCTTATATTAAATATCTTAAGTTACAAAAATTAATTTTCATTATNTTACATCATTGAGCCCCAATCTTTTCTTCTCAAATGAATTTCCAAGATTCTTAATACTTCAAAATATAGTTTGCTTTACTTTAAAAAGTTAACTCTAGTTTTCTCTTATACTAAATATCTTAATCTACAAAATTAATTTTCATTACAAAAATATTCTTTTAATTCTACCATAATATTTCNACCTGAATTAAATTCACTACATGAAATCATATAAATAATTTTTGAAAATATTAAAATAGAGGACATTTAATACTTAATCTTTTTCTTCCCTCCCCCAAACTTAAATTTTTAAATATGAAATAATTCTTGTGGAAAGAAAAAATATAAATATAAATCATACCTCAGTATTCTAGGCATTTTCATCATTCTGAAAGTTTTGCAGGCCTTCTCAAATTTTTACTTCACTTGGTCTGTAATATTAAGAGCTTTCTACACAAATAAATCATTAGAGGAATTTCTGGATAATGAAATTTTAAAATAAGTATAAAACTAAAACATTAAAAAGCACAACATTTCCTAACACAACCACAATACTAAATAATTATAAATTAAATGCGGAATAAAAATCACGTTACAATGCACAATTCTACTCAATATCTATTAAACTACACATGCACATTTAACTACAACACTAACTTTAAAACAAAAATTAAAATTATCCAAGTACAAAAAATAAAAATGAAAGTCCAAAATGGCATTTTTATGTCTCAAGCCCTAGGTCAAAAATGGCATTTTTATGAGAAAGGGGATGATGAATAGTGGCGGTTGACTAGTCAAAATCGCGGTTAAAGGTGTTTTTTTCGTGATCTTGCCGTTGGCGAGGTCGATGGTGCCGTCGGCGCGCTCTATTGGAATTTTGAACCTAAGTCTCGAGAAAAATCCACCATTGGCGGGCGTCCAAATTTCAGATTTTTGCGATTTTGATCAATTTCAAGCCTTAACGACATCTTTTAAATCATTATAGACTTAATTTTAAGTGACTAAATGATGTACTTAGCACTTATAAACTTTTACAACGCAAAACATCACATTTATATCTAAATTCCAAGGGGTACAATATACGTTACATAACACACCTAAGTTTGGTATTTTCTCAACCTCAATACATTAATTCAGCATCGCAATCCAAGCCACAACACTCAAAACGCTGAAAAGAAAACATCCTATGCTTAGTCTCAACTATACAGAGATCTAAAAGCATAATTCTAATGCGAAGCAAATACAAAGTTCAAATACAAATACATAGATAGACAGATAGGTAGTAATATAAATCTACTAATCTTCAGACTCGGTACTCAAATCTCCGNTTTTTGAAAATATTGAAATAGAGGACATCTAATAGTTAATCTTTTTCTTCCCTCCCCTAAACTTAAAATTTTAAATATAAAATGATATAGGTGAAAAGAAAAACTCTAAATATATATCATACCTCAATATTTTAGGCATTTTCATCATTCTAAAATATTTGCAGTCCTTCTCAAAATTTCTATTTCACTTGGTCTGTAACATTACTTCAAATGGGTTATTTTTTAGTATCGTTTAGAGTTTTACTAGCATAGTATATTACTTTAAAAACTTTGATGTGCCTTTGTCCTAAAACAACTTCTATAACATAATCGCTAGTATCACACATTATTACAAATGGGTTTTCCCAATCTAGTGGGACTATTATAAGTGCAGTGATTAATTTCTCTTTCAATAGTTCAAATGCTTTTATGCAGTCCTCATTAAAATCAAATTTCGTAATTTTTTCTAAAAGTTGGCATAATGACTTAGTTATTTTTGAAAATTTAGTAGAAACCAGCATGTCCTATAAAAACTCTTACCCCTCTGACCGTAGTCGGTGGTGATAATTTTTTAATAACTTAAATTTTTGCAGGATCTATTTCTATGCCATTTTCAGGAATTTTAAGCCCAGCTACAATTCCTCTTACAACCATAAATTAATATTTTTCCTAATTTAGTACTATGTTGATTTTTTCACATAATTCTAGAACTTTTTCTTAATTATTTGAGCATAATTCAAATGAAGTCCCAAACACAGAGAAATCAACCATAAATACTTCCATTCCATGTTCAATCAAATTACTAAATATTGATAACATACATCTTTGAAATGTTGCAGGTGCGTTGTATAGTCCAAAAGACATTATACAAAAAATAAATGTTCCATAAGGTCTTGTAAATGTTGTTTTATCTTGATCCTCAGGAGCAATTCAAATTTGATGATAACTGGTATATCCATCTAAAAAGCAGTAATATTTATTCTCAGCCAATCTATCCAACATTTGGTCTAGAAAGGGTAAAGGAAAGTGATCTTTTCTGGTGGCCAAGTTTAATTTTCTATAGTCTATACAAATTTGCCAACCATTAACTTGTATTATTGGAATTAATTCATTTTTCTCATTTACTTCAATGGAAACTCCTCCTTTCTTTGGAACACAGTGAATTAAGCATACCCAAGCACATTCTGAAATAGGATATATAATTCCAGCATCTAACCATTTTAAAATTTCTATTTTAACAATTTCTTTCATTATTGGGTTTAATCTCCTCTCAGTGTTAGCTTTTGGTTTGTATTGTTCATCTAATAGAATTCTATGCATACNTAATAATTTTTGAAAATATTTAAATTGAGAACATATAATAGTTAATCTTTTTCTTCCCTCCCCCATACTTAAATTTATCAATATGGAATGATATAGGTGGAAAGAAAAATTCTAAATATAAATCACACCTCAGTACTTTAGGCATTTTCATCATTTTGACTTTAACTGATCTGTAATATTAGGAGCTTTATATACATATAAATCATTAGAGAATTTGCTGCGTAATGAAATTTTGAAATAAGTATAAAACTAAACATTATACAAACACAATATTTCACTAACACATCACAATACTAAATAGAAATAATTACAAATACATCACAATGCAAAAAAAATCACATCACATTATAATTTTACGAAGTACTAATCAAAGTCTATTATAACTACACATGCGAATTTCGAACTACAACATCAATCTAATCAAAATTATAAAAAAAATTCTAAAATACACTTCAAATACTCAAATAATGGCTTCCAAGAGTGACTCTATGAGTTTAAAACTAAGTTCCATGAATTTCTTCTAAATATATTCTCCACAATCTCAATTTTTTTGGATCTCCTAAATGTGGAAGAAATTTAATGTGAAAATCAAATATTTTTTGGTTGGAGTAAAGCTCTTACCGAGAGATGATAAAATTCGGTGTGAAAATGCCTTGAAATCGCCCGAAATCCATGATCTCTCAAGCCCTAGGTTAAAATTTACGATTTTTAGAGGAAGGGGATGATGAATAATGGTGGTTGACTGGTCAAAATTGCGGTTAAAAGAGGTTTGTTGGGATCTCGCCATCGGTGGGATCTTCAGCACCGTCGGCGAGCTCTATTTAATTAAATAGCATAAGTCTCGGGAAAAATTCACCGTCGACGACATCGATGGCGTCGTCGCCGAGATTTTCAATATTAGTTCAATTTCTTAATTTTTGGGATTTCAATCAATTTCAAGCCTTGTCGACATTCGTTCAATCATTCTAGACATAAATTTAAGTGATAAAATGATGTACTAACACAAATAAACATTGACAATACAAAACATCA
Organism: Phalaenopsis hybrid cultivar; assembly: GCA_002079205.1. Taxonomy (NCBI): domain Eukaryota; kingdom Viridiplantae; phylum Streptophyta; class Magnoliopsida; order Asparagales; family Orchidaceae; genus Phalaenopsis; species Phalaenopsis hybrid cultivar. The sequence goes on along the minus strand of JXCR01137626.1, from coordinate 112,856 downwards.
CAATTATATATAAAATCCAAGGGTTACAATACACGTTACACGACACACATAAGTTTGGTATTTTCTCAACCTTAATACATCAATTTAGCATCACAATCCAAGCCACAACACTCTAAATGCTAAAAAAAAACATTCTATGCTCAATCTTAACTATACTGAGATCTAAAAGCAAAATTTGAAAGTAAAGCAAACACATAAGTTTAAATCAAATCACACACATAGAAATATAGGTAGTAAAGTAAATCTACTACAAACTAACGATAATTTCAAACAAAAAAACTATAATCGCAACAAAAATAAAGATAACTATGGGTTGCCACCCATAAAGCGCTTGGTTTAACGTCGTTAGCCTGACCTATTCAGATATTATTCAGTTTGACTGACCATTAAAACTTCTTTAAAATTTGGTCTTTTACCCTCAAAATAAGGCTTTAATCTGTGTCCCTTTACTTTAAATCTATTCCCAATCTTATGATCATGAATTTCAACAGCTCCGTAAGTTTAAACTCAAGTCATAGTAAAGGATCCTAACCAACGAGACTTCAATTTCCTAGGGAATAACTTCAGTCTTGTATTGTAAAGTAATNCAAAAGTAAAGCAAACACATAAGTTCAAATCAAATCACACACATAGACATATAGGTAGTAAAGTAAATAAACCACTCCTCCGATTTAGTGCTTTGTTGAAGATTCGTTGCACCTCAAAACTAATGAAATTTCTCTGGTTGAACACTCAAAATTTAGGGTTTTCAGTGGAATTGGAAGCCATAGGGATAAATTTGGTGGAGTTTCAATTTTTTTTTGGGTAATATGAATTTAAGAACCAAGTATGGAAGTTTATAGGGACTAAATCTTGCCTAAAATTGCCAAAAACTTACATTTCAAACTCTGGAAACCATCATCTTTTCATTCTTACTGTCGGCGGCGTCGATGGCACCATTAGCAAGCTTAAGAATTAATTGTCTGGACTCTCGGAAAAAACCCACCGTCGGCAGCGTTGAGCTCGCCGTCGGCGCCCAAGGCAAAAATTTCACAGTTTTGCTCTGGTCCAAATGCGTTCCAATTTTCTCTATGGATCCAATTTTTATGATGATTAAGGGTAAACAAGAGTAGTAGAGTTCAATACTACCATAAACTAATAATTTTAAACAAAAACACTATAATCACAATAAAATAAAGATAACTATGGATTGCCTCCTATAAAGCAGTTGGTTTAACGTCGTCAGCCTGACCTGTTCAGATATTATTCAGGTTGACTGACCATTAAAAACACTTTAAAATTTCATCTTTTACCCTAAAAATAAAGCTTTAATTTGTGTTCATTTACTTTAAATCTATTCCCTGTCTTTTGATATTCAATTTCAACAGCTCCGTAAGTATAAACTTGAGTCACAGTAAAGGGTCCTAACCAACGAGATATCAATTTTCTAGGANAATTGGTAGAGTTTCACTTTGTTTTTGGAGGGAAAATATGAACTAGAATTTGAATTTTTGAGTTTAAAAAGAGAATTTCCGACCAAAAATCGCCATTTGAACCCGCATAACCGTCAATTCACCGGTCTCGTCGTCGGCGAGCCTCTGTATTAATTTTGTCTCAACTCTCAGGAAAAACCCACCGTCGGCAGTGTCGAGGGCGCCGTCGGCGCCTAAGGCAAAATTTTCACAGTTTCACTATGGTCTGAATGCGTTCCAATTTTTCTTCATGGTTCCAATTTTTAAGATGTTTCAAGGGTAAATAAGAGTAATAGAGCTTAATACTACCACAAAATAATGATAATTTTAAATAAAATCTACTATAATTGCCAATAAAGTAAATNAAACTATTATAATCGTGATAAAAGTAAAGATAAATATGGGTTGCCTCCCATAAAGCGCTTGGTTTAACGTCGTCAGCCTGACCTATTCAGGTGCATTCAGGTTGACTGATCATTAGAACCTCTTTAAATTTTTGTCTTTTACCCTCATAATATGGTTTAATCTGTGTCCATTCACTTTAAATCTATTTACCGTCTTTTGATCTTCAATTTCAACAGCTCCGTAAGTATAAACTTGAGTCACAATAAATGGCCCTACCCAATGAGACTTCAATTTCCCAGAAAATAATTTCAACCTAGTGTTGTAAAGCAAAACTTCTTGTCCTGATTCAAAGTTCTTTTGGTTAATCTTTCGATCATGCCATTACTTTAATTTTTCCTTATAAATTTTGTTGTTATCATAAGACTCATTTCTTAATTCTTCCAATTCATTTAATTTTAACTATCTCTTCTTACCAGCATCTTTCAAATTATAATTGAATTCTTTAATCACCCAATATGCTTTATGCTCCAATTCTACTGGTAAGTGACAAGTCTTTCCAGAAATCATTCTGTAAGGAGTCATTCCAATAGGAGTTTTATAAGCAGTCATGTTAGCCCATAATGCAGTATCCAATCTAGTGGACAAATCTATTTTACTAGGGTTTACAGTCTTTTCAAGTATTTGTTTAATCTCTCTATTAGAAACTTCAGCTAACCCACTGGTTTGAGGATGATAGGTAGTAGAGATTCTATGAATAATATTAAATTTTTCTGCCAATCTCCGAATGTATTAATTTCTAAAATAGGATCCTCCATCAGTGATAATCATTCTAGGTATTCTGTATCTAGTGAAAATATTTTTCTTCAAAAATCTTGAAACACTTTTAATGACATAACGAGGNAACTCGAGTCACAGTAAAGGGTCCTAACCAACGAGACTTCAATTTCCCAGGAAATAACTTCAACTNTGTTATTCAGGTTGACTGATCATTAAAATCTCTTTAAAATTTGGTCTTTTACCCTCATAATATGGTTTTAATCTGTTTCTGTTTACTTTAAATCTATTTTCTATCTTCTGATCTTCAATTTCAACAGCTCCGTAAGTATAAACTTGAGTCACAGTAAAGGGTCCTAACCAACGAGATATCAATTTTCTAGGAAATAACTTCAGCCTAGTGTTATAAAGCAAAACTTCTTATCCTGGTTCAAAGTTCTTTTGGTTAATCTTCCGATCATGCCATAAATTTAATTTTTCCTTATAAATTTTGTCGTTATCATAAGACTCATTTCTTAATTCTTCCAATTTATTTAATTATAATTGAATTCTTTAATCGCCCAATATGCTTTATGCTCCAACTGTACTGGTAAGTGACAAGTCCTTTCAAAAATCAGTCTGTAAGGAGTCATTGCAATAGAAGTTTTATAAGCAGTCCTGTAAGCCCATAATGCGGTATTAACTCTAGTGGACCAATCTATTCTACTATGGTTTACAGTCTTTTCAAGTATTTATTTAATCTCTCTATTAGAAACTTCACCTAACTCACTGGTTTGAGGATGATAGGCAGTAGAGATTCTATGAATAATATTAAATTTTCAGTCAATCTCTGAATGTACTTATTTCTAAAATGGGATCCTCTGTCAGTGATAATCATTCTAGGCATTCTATATCTAGTGAAAATATTTTTCATTAAAATCTTGAAACACTTTTAACGTCACAACGAGGTAAAGCTTGTGCTTCAATCCACATTCATTAAAAATCTTGAAACACTTTTAGCATCATAACAAGGTAAAGCTTGTGCTTCAATCCACTTAAAAACAAATCTTGAAACACTTTTAGCGTCACAACAAGGTAAATCTTGTGCTTCAATCCACTTTGAAACGTAGTCTACTATAATTAACATGTAAAGTTCCCAAATGAAGGAATAAATGGTCCCATAAAATCTAATCCCCAAACGTCAAAGATCTCTACTTCTAACATGAAATTCAGAGGCATTTCATTTCTTCTAGATATATTGTCTACCCATTGACATCGATCACAAGTTTTTATATATCTATAAACATCTCTAAATATGGTAGGCCAATAAAATTCAAATCGATCACAAGTTTTTATGTATCTATAAACATCTCTAAAGATGGTAGGCCAATAAAATCCATCTTGTAAAATTTTTTAAGTAGTTTTATCAAATTCTCTGTCCTCCAAATTCAGAATCATGACATTTCTAAATGATCAGCTCAGTTTCTTCATAAGGTACCCATCTCCTTATAATAAGATCCTTACATTGTTTATATAAATAAGGCTCATCCCAAAAATATAGCATCATGAATGAATTTTCTTTGTTGTTGCAATGTCAGCATAGGTGGCAAAATATCACTTACGATATAGTTAACAATATCAGCATACCATGGTACTTTCCATTCATTAATATTATAAAGTTGTTCATCGGGGAAACTGTATGTAATTTCATTTTTAGTGTCGGATAATTCTTGGTTTTCTAACCTTGAAAAATGATCAGCAATTTGATTATCAGTTCTCTTTCTAACAATAACCACAAGATCAAATTCTTGCATCAAAAGTATCCATCTAATCAACCTTAGTATAACATCCTTCTTTTGTGTCAGATATTTAATAGTAGAGTGATCAGTATGCCCAACACATTTAGCTCCAATTAAATAAGATCTGAATTTATCTAAAACATACAAAATTGCTAGTAACTCTTTTTCAGTAATAATATAGTTAATTTGTGCATCATTAAGAGTTTTATTAGCCTAGTATATAACTTTAAAAATCTTTTCATACCTTTGTCCAAGAACAGCTCCAATAGCATAATTACTAGCATCACACATTGGTTCAAATAGTTTTCTCAGTTAGGTGAAATTATAATAGGGGTTGTGATTAATTTTTCCTTTAATAACTCAAAGGCCATTAAACAGCTTTCAGTAAACTCAAATTTATTGTCTTTTTCTAAAAGTTGGCATAGAGGTTTAGTAATTTTAAAAAATCTTTAATAAAACGCCTGTAAAATCCAACATGTCCAAGAAAACTCCTAACCTCTCTTACATTAGTAGGAGGTGTTAGTTTAGATATAACTTGAATTTTTGCAGGGTCTGCTTCCATACCATCTTTCGAAATTTTATGCCCTAACATAATTCCTCCTGCAACCATAAATTAGCATTTCTCCCAATCCAGAACCAAATTAATTCTTTCGCATGACTCCAAAACTTTTTCAAGGTAATTTAAGCATGCGTCAAATAAAGTTACAAATACAGATAAATCATCCATAAATACTTCCAATCCACCATCAGTTAACTTACTAAATATGGACATTATACATCTCTGGAATGTTGTTTCCAATCCATCATCAATTAACTTACTAAATATAGACATCATACATCTCTGAAATGTTGCAAATAATCCGAAAGACATTCTTTGAAAAGCAAAAGTTCCAAAAGGACTAGTAAATGTTGTCTTTTTTTTATCCTCAGGAGCAATAGAAATTTGATGGTAACCGGTATATCCATCTAAAGAGTAAAAATATTTGTACCCGGCAAGTCTATCCACTATTTTATCTAAAAAGGGTAAGGGGAAGTGATCTTTCCTGGTGGCAGTGTTTAATTTTCTATAATCAATGCAAATACACCTCCAGTAACTTGTGTGATAAATATTAATTCATTATTTTCTTTTGTTTCAACAGTCACTCCTCCTTTCTTCGGAACACAATGAATAGTGAATCATTATTTTCTTTTGTTTCAACAGTCACTCCTCTTTTCTTAGGAACACAATGAATTGGACTTACATTTGCACTATCTGAAATAGGATATATAATTCCAATGTCTGTCCATTTCAAAATTTCCTTCTTAACTACTTCTTTCATCATCAGATTTAATCTCCTTTGTTGATCAACTCTTGGTTCATATTGTTCATCTAATATAATTCTACGCATACAGATTGAAGACTGATTCCCTTAATATCACTTAAGGTCCAACCAAAAGCTTTCTTATATCTTTTTAATTCCTCTAACAGTCTTTGCTCTTGCAGATCATTTAATTCTGAAGATATAATAACAGGCAATGTAGAAGATTCTCCTTAAAATACATACTTCAAGTTGCTAGGGAATACTTTCATCTCAAGTTTAGGTGGTTTTAATGGAAATAGAATTCCGTAATATCCAACATCTCAAATCTTTCCTGAACATAATCTAATTCTTCATTTTCTAATTCGCTTAAAATAACTTCGTCATTCTTTTCAAATTGTTCTTTCTCTTCAAAATGTTCTTCTTATTTAAAATGCTTTTTATCTTCAAAATGTTCTTTAAAATGTTCGTTCAATAGATGTTCAATAATTTCCATGTGAAAACATTCATNACAGCAGGGTATTTCATAGATTTCACAATGTTAAAAGTCACTTCTTGATCATTAACTCTCATAGTTAATTCTCCTTTTTGAACATCTATCATAGCTTTTCCAGTAGCTAAAAATAGTCTCCCTAAAATGATTGGTATTTCTTTATTTTTCTCCATATCTAAAACAATGAAATCCACAAGAAAGATAAATTTATCCACTTTTACTAACACATCTTCTATAACACGCTTAGGATATGTAACTGAACGATCCGCTAACTGTAGGTAGGTGAGACATCCTAATCTTTTGAAAATTGATAGAGGCATAAGATTAATGCTGACTCCCAAATCACATAAATCTCTTCCATAAAAATTTTCACCAATAGCACACATTACAGTGAAACTACCAGGATCTTTTAATTTTTCAGGAAGCTTTTTCTGAATAATCGCACTACACTCTTCGCTAAGTGCAACAGACCTGGATCTTTTAATTTTTCAGGAAGCTTTTTCTGAATAATTGCACTACACTCTTCTCTAAATAAATCACATAAAGCTCTTCCATAAAATTTTTCACCAATAGCACATGGTATAGTGAAGCTGTCAGGCATAAGATTAATGCTGGCTCCCAAATCACATAAAGCTCTTCCATAAAATTTTTCAGCGATAGCACACGGTATAGTGAAACTACCTATTTTCAGGAAGCTTTTTCTGAATAATTGCACTACACTCTTCGCTAAGTGCAACAGTTTTGTTGTCCGTGAACTTCAGGAAGCTTTTTCTGAATAATTGCACTACACTCTTCGCTAAGTGCAACAGTTTCCAACTTCCTTTTCTTGTTCAGAATATCTTTCATAAATTTCACATAATTGGGCATTTGCTCTAAGGTTCAGAATATCTTTCATAAATTTCACATAATTGGGCATTTGCTCTAAAGCTTCTACGAAGATTAATTGCACTACACTCTTCGCTAAGTGCAACAGCCTCATTATCAATGAACTTCCTTTTCTTGTTCAAATTGCACTGCACTCTTCGCTAAGTGCAACAGTTTTGTTATCCGTGAACTTCCTTTTCTTGTTCAGTATATCTTTCATAAATTTCACATAATTGGGCATCTACTCTAAAGCTTCTACGAAGGGAATGTTTACATCTTTCATAAACTTCACATAATTGGGCATTTGCTCTAAAGCCTCTACGAAAGGAATATTTACTGTTAATTTCTTAAGAATTTCTATAAACTTGGCTTTCATAAATTTCACATAATTGGGCATTTGCTCTAAAGCTTCTATGAAGGGAATGTTTACTATTAAGTTCTTAATAGAATATCTTTCATAAATTTCACATAATTGGGCATTTGCTCTAAAGCTTCAACGAAGGGAATGTTTACTGTTAACTTCTTAAGAATTTCTAAAAACTTGGAAAATTGTTTATTCTGTTTGTGTTGCTTATTCACCGTTAACTTCTTAAGAATTTCTAAAAATTTTGAAAATTTTTTATTCTGTTTATGTTGCTTCAGTCTTTGAAAAATAGGTGGTGGAGGTTTCTCCGTAATTTTCATTGGTGTAAATGGATACTCTAAATTTGGGTATTCATGATCCTTTTCTTTTTCGGAAATGGATACTCTAAATCTGGGTATTCATGATCCTTTTCTTTTTTGGTATCCACTTTCTCTTTCTCTTCATGATCCTTCTCTTTTTTGGTATCCACTTTCTCTTTTTCAGTTTCTATTTCTTTTTGCAATCATGATCCTTCTCTTTTTTGGTATCCACTTTCTCTTTTTCAGTTTCTATTTCTTTTTGCACTCTCCACAGTAATTTTCATTGGTGTAAATGGATACTCTAAATCTGGGTACTCATGATCCTTCTTGCGGTATCCACTTTCTCTTTTTCAGTTTCTATTTCTTTTTGCACCCTTGTTTCCAATTCTTTTTCACTTCGTAATTGTATCGCTTTGATTTGTTCTTTTCCTTGGTCTTTAAGATTTGTTTCCACAGTACTAGGAAAAGTTCCTAATGTTCGATTACTAAGCGCAGTAGCGATATGCCCTAATTGGTTTCCATTATTCTTAATAGCAGTTCCTTGATTTTGTAATTTATTTCCTTGAATTTGTAATTGATTTCCTTGATTCTGTAATTTTTGACCCATGTTTAATATCAGCTCTTCCATAGACAACTTCTTCTCCTTAATTTGTGTATTACTGTTAAATCCTGGAGGATAAGAAGGTCTATAGTTAACATTTCCTTGGTTGGATGAATTTTCTAATGGGTTCACTGGGTGGTTTGCCCATTATTGATTTGTAGAAGAACTGTTATTCCAATTAAAATTTAGATGATTCTTCCAACCTGGGTTATAATAGTTCGAATAAGGGTTGTTGGTTCTAGTAATAGCATTTAAGGTCTCATATGAAGGTTGAAAAATCCACAAATTGCCCAGATGAATTCTCTTCCATCATATGAGGTGTTGGAGAATAATTCAGTCATAATGATCTAATTTCTTTGATATTGCAATAATCTGCGAAGCTAACATAGATATTGCATCATTCATGGATACTAGCTACTCTTTTAGGATTTACCCGCTCAGAGGGCCATTGAAAATTGTTGGTGGTCATCTCTTCTATTAATGAATAAGCCTCCTCAAAAGGTTTTGACATTAAAGAACCACTAGCTGTAACATCTATAATCAATCTAAGATATCCCACTAATCCATTATAAAAAGTTTGATAAGAAGATTTTTAAATCTCTCCCAAGCTTCATATATTGACTCTCCATCAATCTGACAGAACGATGTTATGTCATTTCTATGTTTAGCAGTTTTGGATGGATGGAAATATTTGGATAGAAATTTCTATGAAAGTTCTCCCCAAGTTCTCATAGATCTCGGTGCTAACGAATTTAACCACATTTTAGCCTTATCCCTCAATTAAAAAGAAAAAGTCTAAGTCTAACAGCATCATTTGAGACTCTGTCATATTTGAAAGTAGCACACAATTCTAAAAAACTATCAAGGTGTAAGTTGGAATCTTTATTTGGTGTACCTCCATATTGATTATTTTGTACCATTTGGATGATAGCTATTTTAAGCTCAAATGAATTAGCAGCTACATCAGGATTTTGGATAGATAAGTGAATTTCATATGCTGTAGGATTTGTATAATCTCTTAGGGGTCTAGGTTGGTGTTCATTCTCTATTCCTTGATTGTTCAGGTTGTTTTCCATTGTATCAGAATTTCGAGGTTCTCTTCTTAATTTTCTAATCATTCTAACAGTGTGTTCTAATTCTGAATCGTAGGGTATAAGGTTTTCAGGTCTAAATTTACGCATATAATTTGGAAATCAGTACTTAGTTATATATTAACTAAATATAAAAATAAGTTGCAATTCAAGTAAAAAATTTCTAATAATCCTAATTTGTCTGTTACTCTAATCGTTATTTGACTCACTCACTCAATCACTCCCCGGCAACAGCGCTAAAAACTTGACCGGTGACTTTATATATGCTTAAAATACAAGATAAATATGGATGTAATAAATATTCAATAATTATAAAGACACACTTATCAACGCAAGTATACGTATCACTTAAGAAATATAGGGCTATAATGGAGTCTTGGATATCGATCCCACAGGGAGTGTTTTAGAACTGTGAACTAAGATTTTAGAAAAGCAATACTTTAATCACAACAATGAAGTTCAATTTGCTTATCTGTCACTAAGTAAGAGATCTTCACAAAAGCATTTTCTCAAAATTTCTCAAAAAAATTTCAAAATTTCTCAAAAAAATTTCAAAATTTCTCAAAAAAATTTCAATATTTCGGATCTACTCAATGTGAGAAAAAAATTTGGTGAAAACCAAAAATTTTTACTTTAAAGTGTAGCTCTTACTTAGAGAAGATGAAATCAAAAGGTTTTTTGCCTCAAAATTGCCTCAAATCCGCCCAAAATCAAGTTCTATGTGCAAAACCAAAGGTTGAAGGTGACTTAAGGGGTTAAAAATGGAGGTTTGTGGTGAAATTTGCGAATTAAATTTCTTTTTGGATTTTTTTATATTTTTGTTATGTTTTTATAAATTTGTATATATATATTATCTAAATTTCCTAATTTATCAGAACTATTTAGTTTAATTAAATTTAACAGTTACCTTCCCCGGCAACGGCGCCAAAAACTTGATCCCGAATTTTTTTATGTGAGGATTTATGAAGTTGAAACCACTATAATGCCAAAAACTCGATTCTTATATGAAAAATAAGTTGTGTAAAATATATATATCTATAGGCAATTAATAATGAACGGCGCCAAAAACTTGATCCGTGTACTAAAAGTAAGTTGTGTAAAATATATATAAGTATAGGCAATTATTAATGGGATTCTATTCAAGTATACGTATCGTTATCAAGTAATAATGGACTTTCTATTTAAGCCCCAAATATTGATCCCACGGGAAAGGTGTAAGTTAGCAATGATAAATTTTAACAGGAAATTTATAGAAAATCAAACTAAATCTCTGTCACTAATTTCAGATGTTGAGATATTAACCAAACTAAATTACTTAACAATTAGCAAAAATAGAAATGCAACATTTAAATATTAAATACTATTCTAAGAACTATGTTTAGGTAATGAAGATTTCTTATGTGAAAAAGCATCCTCCCACTACAATGAAATTCTAGTGGAATGAGATGAGATAAATGTTTATAATATGTATTGTGCCAAATAGGAGCAATTTTAATTCTCTACCCTATTACAGTGCATAAAAAATCATTGGCTAATTTTAGGTTTAGTCCCTAAATCCATGACTAGGCTAGGAGGATACCGGCTCCCACTCTATAGCTCCCACTTTCCTTCACCTGAAGGCTAACTCTTGCTTTAGTTTTTAAACACTAAGACCAAATTAGGGATTTTAGTCTGTCACCCTAAATATTCTCCAATTTTACACCCAAACAAGAATATTTCCCAATTTATTTGCACTTAATTACATAAACGTATTTCTCCTTCATGAAATCAAATGTGATCCTCACTTAGTTGTAGAACTCATACTCCATTTTCCATATCAAATGTTTCACAACATATTTTAACAAATCAATTGGTCAGACTGAAAAGTAAATTTAGTTTGATTTTGAAAAATCATCACAATTTATTTTATATTTTAATTATGGCACATTCACTTTATCTCTTCATTTCACCATATCTCATAGTAGGGGGAAAGATAGAGGGAACTACTCAGACTTCATGAGAAAAATACAACAAAACACAAATTTTATATATAAAAGAAAGTTCATGCAACACTAAACAAACAAACAAACTTATCTGAAACTCTTTCTTAAAGCAAATCCTTTGTAGCCTTCCCTTAAAATGCAGGAAGAAGAATTCTCTCACTTTTCTCCTTCTCCAACACTCTTACGGAAAGTTTCACACTAAATCTCAACACAAAAACTCTAAACTATGAAAGCAAAATCACTAATTGATTCCAATATGGTAGTGGAATGGAATGATGTGGACCAAAAAATGAACGTAGAGGAGCTCATTTTCTGATTAAATTCGACATCAAATAGAGCCCAAGGTTTGTTCTCCAAGAGGTTCCTCCAAAAACTCTTCAAAAATCCATCCAAATACATCAAACATTCTAGAAACAGGGTATGCACCACCTTTGGTGTCGTCAACGCTAGTCTGACGTCATCGGCGATGAGTAAAAATCTCTAGCGTTAAATTGTTCTGCGCTGTCAGTGCTGACTTTTGCGCTGCTGGCGCTGAACATTTCTTCAAAAACTTAATTTTGACTCTAAATTTCATCCTTTTTTCTTTTTTTTCGGTAAGCCCTAAAAATCAGCAACCTGTAAGAAAATATCAAAATATCTTCCATTAAAGTGCAATATCACAAAAAATAGGTATAAAATATGGGTCTAAAAATGCATATAGTTTTTGTGTATCAATAGCCTCAAAATCTTAAGATGATTTAGGACTCATATTGTACATCAGAGCTATACAAAGGACTAAAGATAAGGTGAGGATTTATGTTGCATATGAAAACAACCTCGAAGTCCTATGGTTTTATTGTTTAATTCTAAGAAAAGAAAATTGGTTTAGCAGGGGATGACATGTTTTGCTATTGAAGATGGATGTGCTGGCCACCATGCTAGATCCAAGCTCCTTGTCTTGACGAGTTTAAGTTTTCTAGGGTGTCCAGTTATGATGTCAAATCAGGTGGCCCTATGGTTGTAGTTCCTTAAATTTTATAGGGATGTTAAATTTGATTAGGGCGACATCAGTTAGGATCCCATGGTTCCATCTTTATGGCACCATTATTTTTTATTAGATTCACTTAATCCAAATGAATTTACTAAACTCAACTTAATGAGTTCTATAATTTCATTTAGACCGTGGGAAGCCTCGTTAGCAACCATAGGTTACCTCCTCCGAGACATTTTCGATCATCTGATAGAGACGTCTTAATTTAGTTGTAGTTGTTGTTTTGTGGGATGTTTGTGATTAAATTTTAAGTTATCTTATATTTTGAATGTTGTGGAGGTGATTTTTATCTTAATTGATTTTAGTTTTGGTTTTGGTTTTTGTTTTGTGGTTATACTGATAGTTTTAGTTTTCATGCAGGGTGACATTGTTATTTAGCATGCAAGTTTGTGTTTTCTTTATACATGAAGGTAAGTAAGCACAGTGTGAAAAGCTTAAGAAAAGGCAATGATTTAAACTATAAAAACTTACCTGGCGAGTCTTCTTGTTCCACCACCTGAAACTGAAAATGCATGTTAGAGCATTTTATGTAAAGCGAAAAAATTAAGGTAGTGACCTACCTAAACCTAGGTCATATCTTGGTGGGTCCCTTTTATTTTGATTAAGGATGATTTTTGTTAAGCAGAACATATTAAGTTTAGTAGACTTCTGAGGTATCCAACAGGTCTAGAGAAAGAAGCAGGTCCATGCTTCCCTCTCACTACCTAGTGAAAAGCGTTGAGCTCATTTAAACTTAATATGCTGCTTAATAATTCATCCTATGAATATCTTTAATGCTCAGTGAACATTGATGTTTCAATTATCCTTAAGAGTAAGGTAATTATCATTTGTCATTTAATTTAAAAGTTATGTGGGCGAAGATCCTTAAAGGGGGCAATTTAGCATTATTTAAACACTTAGCCTATTTGAATTCTAACTTGGGCTTATGGTGTTCAAAGGTGTTTTAATTTATATTCATTCTTCTGATTCTTATTTAATCAAATTTGATTTTAGCTTAAGTCACCTCTAAGCACTTTTGACCTAGGTAGATGTCTTGGTTATTTTGAAAGAAGTTGAATTTTTAAGTGAATAATTATTCATTTTAAAAGAACTTAAATTTCATTTGAACATCAAGTAGGGGTATTAAATTAGTGATTTATCAACTTCCAAAGTCATACCCCTAAGTCTAAGCTCATTTAATTTAATAGACATCCAAATTTTAATAATTTAAGGAATTACAAATTTATCCCTTGATTATGGAAAGGGTGAGGTTGGTTTCTACCAATTAATCCCCTTATATTTTAATCATAAAAATAATTTAGTTAAAATCAGAGGTTACCCTTTTCCCTCCTTGAATTAAGCCTAAATGTTAATTAAGGCTAAATTTCTAAAATTACACTTTTGCCCCTAAGACTTTATTACTTCATAATTTGTCAAATTCAATCCAAATGACTTTGGAATTTTTATCCCACCTTACTCATGGGTCAATTAATAAATCAGAGGAGAAAATGTGATTTTTAAAAATTTAATTTAATTTACATATTTATTTTAATAAAAAATAGGATTTTTCAAAGAAAATTACATAACTTGGCTAAGGAAAATTCTAATCCCTTGAAATTTTTACTAAAGGTAGACTTAGACTAAAGAAGCATTGAGGCCAAACTTCATGATTTATTGAGTTATGTTTGAATTATTAAAATTATTTCACGTTCTGAAGCATTTATTAATTATAAAATATTTTGAATTTGGAAAATTAAGCTTTATATTTTTATTAAATTTCTTTAATGTCAGGGAACATAGGGAAATAAATTTCACATTTTTTTATTTTTTATTTAATTATTAGAATTATTTTAGTGAAAATCCATTTTTATTCTTTAAAAAATTATCTTAACCTTAAAAATTCAATATCTTTACTTAGAAAATTAGGAAAAATATTCTAATTATTTCTATGTGTTTAGAAAAAAATTTAGAACACTTCTATGAATTTTATTATTTTTGTGATTTTTATCACTTTTTTTAATTACTTAAATATTAAAAAAGGGTTAAAAAATGAAAATTTTCTTTTATTTACAAGTTTATTTTTAAAAAATCGTTCTCATCACAAAAAACTCCAAAAGCTTCTTTTTATAATTTTTCAAGTTACATTTTAATTATTAAATATCATATTAGTGTTAAAAATGACATTCAACTTGGAAATTCAATTTGATGTTTGTATTTCCCAAAATTAAGTCATTTAGATGTTTGTATTTCCCAATATTATTTTTCTTTGTGTTTTAAGGTTGGTGGAAATTAAGCGCATTCTCAATGAATTAACCCATGAAATATTTTCTAAAGGGTTCCCTGGTCATGGCAAATCTTCCAAAATTTTCTTGGATTTTTCTAAGCAACATGCTAATTATTATGATTAATTTATGCAAATAATAGACATACACTTGGAAAATATGGATCTCTACCTAGAGATATCCTTTGACTTTGAAAAAATTAGAGGATGTACCTAAGACAAAGGCAACAACATGCCAAAATTTCAAGTCATGATGAAATGTCTACATGCATGGAGAATTAAGTGACTCAAAATAGTGTTTAATTAATTAATAATAAAATATGCATGAAATAAATTTCAAAATATTTTCACATTATTTTCCTCTATTCACTGAGATAGTGGGTATTTTTATTTTATTTTTATAATTTTTCTACACCAAGATATGGATTTTTAAAGTTGGGGAGCATTTTTCAGAATTATTTAAATCCCTATTTATCTATTTAAAAGCGCGGTGCCATGTCAACCTACGACGGCTCCAAAACTCCACACGACATCTTTTGATTCGACCCTACCATCCACCTCAGTGATGGATCGGTCTGCGGTTCATGTAAGAAGACGCTGTCTGACTAGATCTCATTCGTTGATGAGATAAACGTGTGATCGGAGTGCTCCCCTTCATCGTCCCCGATGCCTTAGCCTGAGAACTGTTCATTTTCAAAGATTGATGTCTCTCTCATTTCTTAACCAAATTGAATGAATTTTTTTTTAAATGCTCATCTTGATCAGTAGAACATATCCATACGGTAATCAAGCCATTAAATTAGATTTAATTAAATGGACAATCAAAAGAGGCTCGGGAGGAGGAGAAGTTCAATACCTTTGCTCTGAGAAGGAAAGTTTTAATCAAATGTGCTTAGCAAATTCATGGAGGTTCAAGGAGGATAGGGATTAAGCCTCTTGCTGTGGTGAAATTCCTAGGTATGAATTCGACCAAACTCGATTTCAGGTGTTGGTTAAAAGCTATGCTAGGGGCTCTATATGAAGGGAATTTGATGGGGCTTCTTCTTCTTTCATTGTAATGATGGTGTGGGTAAGTTTAATTGAAGTTTGATGAACTATGGACCTATGGGGAGTTTTGTACTAGTTTTTGGCAGAAGTTTGAGCTCAAAATTGAGCTTCCACAGTGGGAATCAATGGGCAAAAATGGTTGACTTGAGCGGATGAGGTCTCAAATAGTCTCTTGGAGAAATTTGGAGGGCTCTCTGTGTAAAATTTTTAGCACACCTTCATGGCCATGGAGGTGAGCTTTTTATAAAAAATTGCTTAAGGTTGCTGCAATGGCCAATTAGGGGGTGAAAAGAGATGCTTAGGTAGAGGGCAGAAAGGCTCTAACAATTTGGATGAGGTGGCCTCTAGTTTTGAATTGGGTTTTGATTTTTTCGGTGGCCACAGTTTTGGTTTTTTTCAGACACTACGTCGGCCGGCCAGGCCAGAGGTGGTGGCTACGAGGTCAGGTAAGCTAAGAGAATATGTCACAACAATTAATTGGGATGGTGTCTAGTTTTGGCAAAAATATCCTTAAGCTTAAGTAAATATAGAGTAAAATCCCTTGATTTAAGGATCCTTTTGTCCATGACTTGGCTTGGGTGGTTCCATGGGGTTTAATCTGGTCAATAAGGTTCAAAATTTGGTTATGGTGGTCCTTGGTTAGCCAATTTGGCTATGTTAGGTCAATTTTGGTGAAGGGGCCCATGTGGGTGCAAGTGACCAAAACTTGGGTTTGGGCTAAGCTAACGATGCTAATTAGCCTAATTTATTGATGCATTTGATGTAGATGATTGTAATGAACATTTTTTGTGAAGTATTGAAAGAGTTTTGAGTTCAATTGGAGGGTCAATTTGAAGGATTTTGGATTTTTTTGTCATTTTGGACATATTGGGCTAGGTTTGGGTCTAGATTGGGATAGGCATGGGCTAAGTCAAAATTGATTGTTTAAAATAGTCTATAAGAATTTAATGAAGAGTTTTGAGCAAAAATTTGGTGTCAATGTTGGGGTTAAGGCAATCAAGTTGGTGAAGTTTGGAGGCATAGCCAATTTGGGGCTTTTGACTTAGGTTGCAATTAAATGAAATTGAGGCTCCAACAAGGCCAATTAAAGGTCAATTTTGATCTTTAGGAATTATATGAAGAGATTTCAACATAAATTATGGCAAATTGAGTGGGCTATGGGTTTAATTGGGTGAGATTCGGTCATGTGGCCAAAAGTGGGGCTTTCACCTAAATCAAACTTGGGCTTAAAGCATTGGCTAATTGAGATTGGATTTTATTTACATTGGTCCAATGGAAGGTTAATTTAAGTTTAGGACTGAAATTGGGGTAAATTGGGACCATTTTGATGGACATTTGATGTAGATTTGGGGAGATTGGGCCTTTTAAGGGCAATTTGGAGGTTTTGGACAAAGATGATCAAATTGGCCAAATTGGGTCATGTGGTAGTTAAGAAAAATAAAATTAGGAATATTTGGGAGGTTTTAGGAATTTTTGGGATTTTTGGAATTTTGGGCTAAGGAGGGGTATTTTGGTAATTTGGCAATTTTTGGTGATTTTAGGTAATTTGTGTATTTTCAAAAGGTTTGAAGTGATTTTTTAACAAATTTGGGTATTTTGGGTAAATTGGGAATTTTGGCCAAATTTAGGATTTCGAGGGTACTTACGTAATTTGGGGGAGTTTAGGGACAAAAGGCCAAGTTGGGTATCTTTGGGAGAATTGGGGAGCTAAACACCATAAATAAGCAATGAACTAATGGAAATCCAATTTTAGGTCCTCTATGTACTGGTCTTTGCTAAACATTAGTCTAAGGCTAGTGGGTTTAGGGGACCATCAACATGAGTCTCCCAAAAGATCAAGGGGTCAAGGTCAAGAAATTTTAGATTTGGGTTTGTGAGTGATTGTGAGTGAGATAAGTGACTTAGTTCTAGACCAACACCTCCGTAAGGTCAAACAGTCCAATGAGAACTCTCCTTGAGCTTCCTCATAGTGACCCCACCTACTAAGTGCTAGAGGTTAGGATCAATATGCAGAGCTTCAAGTTGAGTATAGAGGAGTTTAGAATTTCTAATGGTGAGGAATCCTTTTCTAGTCTTTTAGAAATAGTCAACAGGAAAGTCTTATGGCTAGACCTTAGGCTAATAAAGAGGAAAAATTAGACCTCAACCAAAAGTGACGTTAACATATAGTTAATTACGTCCTAAATGACTGAATTCATCTAAGCAAACTCTCAATAAAACCCAAAAAATATTATCTTTAAGGATTATAAAAGGATAGGAATTTTTAACGAGACCGGACGAAGAGGTGTAAAAAGGGAATGGTTTAAATTTGGAACATTTATCGTAGAGTCCAAAGGAGGAAGATGTAGGGGATGTCATAGATCCAGAGGAAAACCTCGGTGACTTCCCAGTCTATCATATAGTTTGGCTTCAATTTTGAGGAGAAGTTATTTAAGTGTTTCATCTTGCAGATTTTATTTGTTAGGGCTTACATTTGTGTGAAACGATCACACAAATAGCCTGGAAAATGTGAGGATTTAGTTCGTGGAGGATGACAACCTCGGAATCCTAAGGAGAGTTAGGGCTTAAATTGCATAACATGATTGTGCAAAGGCCTAAATATAAGGTGATGATTTATGTTGCATAAGCAAATAACCTCAAAGTCCTATGGCTTGATTGTTTAACTCTAAGGAAGGAATTGCTTAGCTGGGGAAGACAGGTTTTGCTGTTGAANGGGGGGGGGGGGGAAATTGAGCCTCTCCTTCTCTTATAATTTTCTAAAATGTGCTTTGGTGTGTCTTGAAAATGTCTCCACATTCAATGAATCTTCTGAGAGTTGCCTCCCTTCAATAGCCATTTGAATGTATTTTTGTGTCTAGTAACTATAAACTACATTTTCACCAAGAGTTACTTCAAACATTTGTGTCTATTCTTGTATGTTATCCTGACACTTAAGCACCATTCGTGGGCTTCTAGGCACCACAGTTCTTTTGGACACCTTTTTCATTTTTGCTCCAAATTTAATTTTTTTTCACTGCTTTTACCGTTTTTCATCCATTTGACTGTACCTGAAAGAAAAAAAACACACAAATACCTTTTATTAAAGCACAATATCCTCAAAAATAGGTATAAAAATGTGTACATAAATGCTATATATTTTAGGTGCATCACTTATCAAGCACACAAAAACAACAAAAGCACAAAATGAAACATGGATGCGTGGCTAGATCAACCAAATCAGCAGAGAACAATAACCAGTTATCTGAATGACTACTTAGTAATCTAGATCTGAGCTTATCACATCATCTAACAAATAGTGTCCTAACCAACATCTAAGTACATAGGGGTAAAGTCTCTGAATATTATATGACTTTAACGGGGTCACTTTACCAGTCCTGTTCTAAAAATTCAAGGGATCTAAAGCATGTCACAAGAAAGGGGTGAAATTTTAAAATAATTGGAATCATATATGGCCTAACTTACATAGTTTAAAAGTAGGTAGATAATATAATAATAGAATGTATTCATTTTTATAGATTTAAAATAGTAGACCAAAGAGTATGGAGGTTTAGAGTCGTTCGAACTTTAGCACAATCATCTTCTTCATTGCTCGTAATACAGAAACTTGCATTACTTGCTGAGGTATCCTCTCTAGCAATGCTTGTTTGAGTATCACGACCAATAAATGGGTCACTCTTCTAACGAGTAAGATAAACCATCAATGTAAATAAGCAAGATTAAAAAAATTCAAGAAGCCTAAATTGTGATTGTTCAATCGAAGTATGAAACAATCATAATATGCGCCCAAAAGAGCAAAGACCACATCATGCAAATGAATTAAAGGAAGCTACATGCAACAGGACACACACGAACAAGATGTACCATTAAGAACAAGCTACTGTTAAGAGTAATTACACCTTTCTGGAGATGCGGGGTGTCAAGTGATAAGCAAGAATTGACTTAAAATGAGTTTGCATTAAGTAAAAGGACACATATAAAAATGATTCACACCTTACCCGAGAGGCCCTCATCGAACACACATGCAAACATGCAATATATGAAACAAGCAAAGGTTGGGAAAGCATGAAGGTAGCAACCCAAGAGAAGAGTATGTCATGGAGGAGTGACCTGAAAGGGTCGGCATACCGTGGAGGTAGGGTCTTGGTATATGGGCGCAGTGACCCAAAAGATAAACATGCCATTGAGGAAGCGGCCTAACAGATGAGTATGTCATAGAGGCAGCAGCTTGACAGATAGATATGCCACGCCAACAGTGACACAAAGAGATGGGCATGTCATGGAGGTAGTGATTCGACAAATGGGTATGCACGACATATGGTTATGCAATGGAGGCAATGACCCGAAGGTATGTACGTGCTATGGAGGCAGTGAACAAAGAGTGGGGTATGTGACTGAGACAGTGACCCAAAGGGATGGGCATGTCATGGAGGTAGCAACCATACAGATGGGTACGCCATGGAGGTAGTGATCTAAAAAGATGAGCATGCCTGGAGGTAGTGACCCCAAAGGGTGATGATTCTCACCGAGGAGAATAATAACAGGGAGTGAGTGCACGAATGAACACTCTAAATGCAACTCAAGCATATGTGGTATAATATTTGGTTACCTAGGGTATAGGATGCCATTGACAATAATTACACCTTACCAGAATAATGAACAAACACACATGTAAATGCCAAGCACATATATGGTATGGTGCACCATTCAAGTAGACAATCAAACACATGCACATGCAAAGGAACATGCAACATGATGCAAAAGCATTAAAGCATGCAAGGGATTGATCTAAATGGTTGTGGTGGCCGATCAAAATGATAAGGCAGGTTGATTGATCTGAAATAATCCATCAAACCAAATAAAGCGTAACGACTCAATGTAGCCGATCAGAACCAGAGCGGGTAGTGCGGTGGTATATTTTTTTGATGTGCATTATAAATATCTTTCAATATTATAATACACACACGATAACACTAATAGTCAATATGCAGTTCAATTCCAATAAAAATAAATTCAGTATAAGTAATTTTATCTTTTAAAATCTCTAAGGTGCAAAACCCCGTAATAATAACACAAGTATATGTATCGCTCAAGTAATAATAGGCTCTAATGGAGTCCTAAGTATCGATCCTACAAGGAGTTGGAAAATCTTATGGTTATAACGTCAAACACAATATTCAAACTATAAAACTTAAGTAAGAAAAGTAAATTTTAAGTAAACTTGATGTGCGCTAAATAAAATGTAGTTAAAAGAACTAAGTTAAGTAAATTTATTACTAAACTTCCAAAGTAACCTTATAAATATTAAACAAAGTTTTGAAAAGAAGAGTTCAAATTTTGGAAAGCATCATTCCTTTTACAATGAGTTTATGAGTGTGAAGAAATTAAAATCATTTAAAATACATATAAAATTGTATTGTGCCAAATAGGCGCAATAATTTTCTTTACACTATGAGAGTGCATAAAAAATATTGACTAATCTAGAGTTTGGTCCCTTAATCTGTTGTTAGATTGACAGAATTTTGGCTACCACTCTAGAGTCTCACTTCTCCCTCGTCTGAAAACTAACAATCTGGCTTTAGTTTCCAAGCAACTTGACCAAATTAAGGATTTTAATCTGTCACCTTAAAATCTCCAATTCTGCACCCATCAAAGTATATTTCCCTATTTATTTGCACACAACACCATGGATTACATTCTCACCCATGAAATTGAATGTGAGTCTTACCTTATTGTAGAAAGCATAACCCTTTTGGATTATATGTTTCTCAACAAATTTAAACCTTTCAATTAGCTAGATCAAAAAGTAAATGAAGATCAGAGTTCAAATCATCACAATTTATTGACATTTAAAACCTTACAAAAAAAAACTAATTCTTCACTAAATCATATCTGATTGTAGGGAGAAAGACAAAGAAGACTACTCAGAATTCATGAGAAGTATACAAAAAAATAAGGATTTTATATATAAAAATAAGTTTACAAACAAAGAAAGAAAAGAACACAACTTATCTCACACTCCTTCCGAAGCAAATCCCTAGAAGTTCTCTTTAAGCACTTTCTCTTTTTATAATCACACTCAATTCTCTCTTAGAAGTGTAATGAAGAAGAAATCTTTCACCTTCCCTCTCCTCTTACAATTTTATAAGAAAATCCTCTTTTCTTCAAAACTTTTCTCTCACGCCAAAACCTTTCTTTCAATCTCATGTCCCCTCTCTTCTCTAAACTATTCTAATTTTTAATTAGAGCCAAACTTCCTTCAAAAGGAATTCAAAATTCTCTTCAATTTCCCCCCAAAAGTCACACCTTATAACTCCAAGAGACAAATACCTTCATCCAAGAGACATACCTCTTCATGAAAGAGCCTTCCAAAGTGTGTAGATGCATTGAACCACTCCATGAGACGTTTAAATTGTTTGGAGCCTTCAAAAAACTTCTCAAAAATTGTCACAAACCATAGAGGGATGTTTAAGTTTCATGGATTGGCTTGAGAGGACTTTCAAAGAAGGAAATATAACCCTTCCAAAAGAGTATTTAAAAGAACCTGAAAGAGGTTCTATAAATATGATTTAAACTGAGCCAGTAACCCTGATGGAGTTGTATACAAAGAGATGTGGTTGGAGCACAGTTTGGAGCAGATCATCCATGAGGATATTGTACCGGATTTAAACTGCGTCAACACAAGCCACCATTTGGAATCTACAGCCTGCTAGGCCGAAGATAGAGATCTCACCGAAGAAGTCACTACAATCGGAAAAGAAGAAGAACGAGATCATGCATGAGATGAAGACTTATTGTGTGAGGGGTAGGATTGGGACTGCTGACCGACCTTTTTGTAAATCACCAATTACAAGAATTTGATGACGCTACTAGAAGATTTGAATTCCAGCAACGATGCAAGAACTTGACTGCGACTTTATATATATATTTGATTTAATAAAGATGTATAGATATAATATTCAAAAATGTTAAAGTCGATTTGTCAATAAAATACAAGATAAATATGGACTTAATAAATATTCAATAATTGTAAAGTCACACTTATCAACGTATAGATTCGATAAAGATGGATGTATAAAATATTTAATAATTGTAAAGTCACACTTATCAACGCAAGTATACGTATCACTCAAGTAATATAGGGCTCTAATAGAGTGTAAAGTCACACTTAATATGTTTGATTTAATAAAGATGTATATATATATAATATTCAATAATGTTAAAGTCAAATTTGTCAACACAATTATACATATCGCTCAAGTAATATAGGGCTCTAATGGAGTCCTAGATATCAATCCCACAGGGAGTAGTTTAGAATTATGGACTAAGACCTATACGTATCGCTCAAGTAATATAAGGCTCTAATGGAGTCCTAGATATCGATCCCACAGGGAGAAATAGAATACTACGGACTAAAATCTAATAAAAAGTAATACTTCAACTACAACAATGCTCAAGTTGCTTATCTGTCACTAATAGGTAATTGAAATAAGTATATAATTTTGGATAGTAACTAATGATAGAGAATAACGTTTAATTGTGATATTCAATATATAAGAAAACATCCTTCTCCTTGCCAAGAAATTATAGTGAATGGATAAAATGAATTATTTCAATTATATTGTGTCAAATAGGAGCATACCTATTCTTTACCCTTTGGTCCAGGCATAAAGAACATTGACTAATCCTATGCTTGGCTACCGATTCGGCGCCTAGGCTGGGAGGATACCGGCTCTCACTTTGGAGCTCCTACGTTCCCCTCACTTGAGGGCTAACATCTACACATCAGCACCCAAACAATAGAACCAAATTGAGAATTTTAGTCGGTCACTCTAAAATCTCCAATTCTACGCCTGATAGTAATATTTCCCTATTTATTTTGCACCCAACTTCCAAGGGCTTTAACCTCCCTAAATCTTTGATAAAATCAATTGGCCAGATTGAAAGAATTTCCCTATTTATTTGCACCCAACTTCCAAGGGCTTTGACCTCCCAGAATCTTGAGATGTAATCTTCACTTTAGTTGTAAAACTCAACATATTTTAACAGATCAATTGACCAGATTGTGTAATCTTCACTTTAGTTGTAAAACTCAACATATTTTAACAAATTAATTGGCCAGATTGGTAATCTTCACTTTAGTTGTAAAACTCAACATATTTTAACAAATCAATTGGCCAGATTGAAAATAAATTAAGATCGTAATCTTCACTTTAGTTGTAAAACTCAACATATTTTAACAAATCAATTGGTCAGATTGAAAGAATTAAGATCAAAGTGAAAAGATCATCACAATTTCTTAAACATTTTCATGGCTTCACCAATTAACTTTAGTTGTAAAACTCAACATATTTTAACAAATCAATTGGCCAGATTGAAAGTAAATTAGTCTTGGATGTAATCTTTACTTCAGTTGTAAAACTCAACATATTTTAACAAATCAATTGGCCAAATTGAAAGTAAATTAAATTAGTTGTAAAACTCAACATATTTTAACAAATCAATTGGCTAGATTGAAAGTAAATTAAGAACGAAGTGAAAAGATCATCACAATTTCTTAAACATTTTCATGGCTTCACCAATTCAAATCACCGNCACACAGAATTCCTCTTCGAAGTAGCAAGGAGGAAGAAATCTCTCACTTTCCCTCCACTCTTACAATTTCTTTAAGAATTCCTCACAATTACAGGCTCTAGCAAGCTCAAATGGAACCTATCTAACCTCCAGGTCTCCAAAAGTCTTCTTCTTTTCTCTTCTCCTCCCTATTTTTGGCCAAAATGTTTTCTTTAAAGATGTGGATGAGTTTTCCCAAGGGTTGCTTACGCACCCCTCCAAAATCCGGCCTTATCCATTGTACATGTCACCTAACCGTCGATCCCGCCGTCGGTGGCCTCAATAGCACCGTCGGCGGCCTTCTAGAAAATTTTTCTTGTAACCTTGGAAAATCTTGCCGTCGACGGCCTCGAGGGCGCAGTCGGCGCCCTAGTGCAATTTTCCACATTTTGGTCCTTTTTGCTCCAAATTCGCTTCTTTTTGCATCGTTTTGCTCCATTAACCATAATTCATCATTCCTGCAACAAAACATCAAAAATACCTTCTTTAAAGTGCAATATCATTAAAAATAGTATAAAAGAGGTATGAAAGCAAAAATACCTTTTTTTAAAGTGCAATATCATAAAAAACAGTATAAAAGATGTATGAAAATCTCAATATATTTTTCTTTGGTCAAAATCCCCCAAACTTAACTATTACTTGTCCTCAAGTAATTTTAGTTCTACTATTTTCCTTTGGTCAAAATCCCCCAAACTTAACTATTACTTGTCCTCAAGTAATTTTAGTATTTCCTTTGGTCAAAATCCCTCAAACTTAACTATTACTTGTCCTCAAGTAATTTTAGTACTACATCTTTAAAGTGCAATATCATCAAAAATAATATAAAATAGGCTTGAAAAACTCAACATATTTTTTTTAAAGTGCAATATCATCAAAAATAGTATAAAATAGATATGAAAATCTCAACAAATTTTTCTTCTTTAAAGTGAAATATCATCAATATTAGTATAAAATAGGTATGAAAATCTCAACATATTTTCCTTTGCAAAATCCCCCAAACTTAACTATTACTTGTCCTCAAGTAATTTTAGTACTATATAAAAGTTACGATCTACTGCAGTAATATTTTAATTCAGAAACACTATAAGTTTGGTCTAGACNTAGGTCTAGTGAAGCCAATTTTTGATTAGGCATCTCCTCAAGCTTCTCCTCACTTTCATTTTTTTCATTTTTCTCTTTTTTTTTTTCATTTGGATTGCTTTCAATCCTATATATTTTTCTTTTCTTTTCTGGGATTGTTTTCAATCCTTTCTTTTTCCTTTTTTCAAGNNTATTAGGAGCTTTCTACACATATAAATCAATAGAGGAATTTCTAGGAAATGAAATTTTGAAACAAGTAAAAAACTAAAACAAACACAACATTTCCTAACACAACCCCAATACTAAACAAAAATACTAAAAGGAAAATAAACATTACATCACATTACAATCCACAAAATACACTAAATGAAAGTCCAGTTACATACTCATTCTTTTTTCTCATAAAAAGAGTACATAACATAAAAAATAAATAAAAATGCAAACATCAGTACATCAATCTCATTCTAAATATCAAAATCTAAAACTATTTTGTTGTCGCCTTGATCAGCAGGTGGATCGGGCTGAAACTAAGTATATCGGGGGCATTCAGGAAATGTAACATCAGGCTCTCCTCTGTAGTGTCAGGCCTGAGCATCATAATAGGCTATTTCAAAATTAGAATTCCTCTGCAGGTACTCACTATCATAATCATGTTGGCTTTCTAAACATCCGATCCTCTCATTTATCAAATCTATGCTCTTCCGCTGCAAGGTCAACTCATTCATCAAATCTGCTAAGGTAGGGGAGATAGAAGGAGGAGGAGGGTCATAACTTGTAGAGGGAACGTCTCTACTCGTAGAAGGTTCCTGACTCCTACTTCCAGCTCTCCATTTCTTAAGGGATACATAAGTTTTCAGATTTGATTTACTAATGGGTTTTAGTTCTCCATTTCTCATGGGATAGATAAGTATTCAAATTAGATTTACTAATGGGTTTCATAGAGTGAACCCACTCTTCCTCTCCAGCTTCCACTCCAAAAAGTTGGCAAAGTGCATAAATAAGTCCAGGATGTGCTAGACCTCCACTAGTCTCACTCCTTACCGCAGTCAATATCTTCTTGAAAATAATCTTCCCCACATTTATAATTTTGTTATTCTGAATACAGAAATTCAGAATAGCTCTATCTCTAGTTACCTCACTATGGTGGTAAGTCGGTAATAGAGTGGAGGAAATGAAATAGTGTCACGCCTTAGAGGTGACATTTAACATGGAAGCAGAAAAGTTTACCAGTTCTCGCTGCTTTATCTTCCACATTCCTTTCCCATCAGTGAGAAAGTTAATCACATTATTGAAAGGTTCTTCCATTGTACTAAAAAATTCATAGTGGCAGATGTAAGAATTAGGGACTTTATAAGAATTGTTAATGCGGGCGGCGGTAAATTCCACAGGAAGTCTACGCACTTGCATGATTCCATCTTCAGCATAAATCACATTGGCGTAGAACTCTTTCACCACATTTGCATTGGCTTTATTGGTGGTGTAACAAAAGTTTTCCCACCTCCGCTCTGCAATAACCTGTTCAATTTCTCCTCCCAGATTCTCAAAAACTCGATCTTAAATACATTTTTTTCCTTGAAGTATCGAAGTGAATTGAGTTTGAGCCATCACATTGACGAAGCGTGAATTGTTAACTCAACTCTTTCTCTTTTGACGTGGAGCCATTTTTAATCTAATCAATCAAAGAAAATTTCCAAAAATTACTTGTAATATGTAAATAATGGCTCCCAAAGGTAATTCAAAATTTTGAAAATCTGATATCAAACAGCCTTGAATTCATCTCCCAATCCAAGATCTATCAAGCCCTAGTTCGAAAATGGTGTTTTTAAGAGCAAGGGGATGATGAATAGTGGCAGTTAACCGATCAAAATCGAGGTTAAAGAGGTATTTTCGCGATCTTGCCGACGGAGGGGTTGATGGCGACGTCGGCGAGCTCTATTTTATTTTTGAACTTAAGTCTCAGAAAATTCCCGCCATCGGCGGCGTCGAGGGCGTCGTCGGTGACATTGAGGGTGCCGTCGGCTGGCTCTATTGATTTTGTCCAAATTCCGTATTTTTGCAAATTTGATCAATTCTAAGCATAAAAAATATCCGTTCAATCTTTATAAACATAATTTTGAATAGTTAATTGATGTACTTAACACATACAAACTTTCACAAAACACAACGTCACATTTATGTATAATTTCCAAGGGATACAATAAACGTTACTTAACACACCTAAATTAGGTATTTTCTCGACCTCAATACATTAATTCAGCGTCGCAATCCAAGCCACAATACTCAAAATGCTGAAAACAAAACATCCTATGCTTAGTCTCAACTATACAGAAATCTTTAAGCATAATTCTAAAGCAAAGCAAATATAAAGTTCAAATCTAAACACACAAACATAAATGTAACATATGAGATCTACTACTTGTAGATTTTGTGCTTGTGTCTCCTCTGAGATCACCCATTGATTGCACATGGACGAAGAGGTTGTAGAAGGGTTGGAATGGAAATTCTTAAGTTGAATCTTCCTCAATTAATTTCATCCTTTTCATTAGTCGTATCAAGCTATCTTCTAAACGTCCCTGAATGATCGAAATGTTCTTTAATCCTCCAGTCTAAATGATCAAAGAAATCAGAGATATTATTTATTGTATTCATCAGATTTTGTACCTCATTTTCCAATTTCTTGATTCGGCACAGGATCACCAAAGCCTTATCAGAGACTAAGGGTTGTACTGGCAGTGAATTCTGAGAAGATTGATCAACTATCATAGCCATGTCATTTTCATCTTCAAATGACAAGAATCTTTCAGTGGATCCAAAGGTTTCCAAGGTAGCAGTACATTTTCCCAGTTTTCATAGGATACTTGGGACTGGCTGTAAAGTGAGAAAATTGTTAAAGGGTGTCCAAGCCCATAAGTTGATACGTGAACGATCAGACCGAAGACTGACTTCACAATTATATATCCAATATCGATCGGCAGTCCCCTTTGGATGCAGTAATTCAGAATGACAATTTCTTTAAAAACTTTACCAACCTTCATTGTTGGTAACATTTTCGAAGAAATGAAGAAGTGCTAGTGTTTAGAAACGGGATTCAAAAGTGTTGAAAAAAAAGTAACATACCCGTTCTCTCACATTTCCCATTCATCAGTTTCGCCCGTCAAATACTGATAAATTTCATTCATCTGGTCTCTCGTTAGGACAAAATTGGAATAGTGGCAGATTAAATTTCATTCATCTGGTTTCTCGTTGGGACGAAATTAGAATAGTGGCAGAAAGGAACATTCTTTCATATATAACTCGTTGATTCTTGAAGGAGTGAAAGTAATCCATCTCCCTTGCACATAAACAACTCCTTAGTTAATTCCATGTAAATTCGCATAAAATTCTTTTACCACAGGAACTACCACGTCGGCAGTAGTGTAGCACAGCACTTCCCATCTTAGCTGGATTATTGTTTCTTCAATATTCGTTGTGGGATTATTCAATCCGCGATTCAAAAATCCTCGTTCCTTGATTAATCTTTTCTTCGTCAGCAACTTGTTGAAGATTCGCTGCGCTTCCGCACTAATGAACTTTCACCGATTGAAAACTCGCATTCTGGGATTATCAGGGGAATTGGACGCCATAGGAATGAAATTGACAGAGTTTTTATATGTTTTTGGGGAGAAAATTTGAACTAAAGTTTGAATTTTTTAGTTTAAAAAGACTATTCTCGCCCAAAAATTGTCAAAACCCGCTCATCGGACACAAGAAACCGCTTCTTACTGGTCTCGCCATCGGCGGCGTCGAGGGCGCCGTCGGCGCGCTTCTGTATTAATTTTTTCCTTGACTCTCGAAAAAATCCCACCGTCAGCGCCATCGAGGCCACCGTCGGCACCCAAGGCAAAACTTTCACAGCTTTGCTCTGGTCCGAATGCGTCGATATTTTTCTATATGGATCCAATTTTTAAGATATTTGAAGGGTAAATAAGAGTAGTAGAGCTTAATACTACTATAAACTAGCAATAAATTCAAATAAAAACTATCATAATTTCAATAAAGATAAACATAAATATGGGTTGCCTCCCATAAAGCGCTTGGTTTAACGTCGTCAGCACGACCTATTTAAGTATGGGTTGCCTCCCATAAAGCGTTTGGTTTAACGTCGTCAGCCCGACCTATTCAGGTATTATTTAGGTTGACCTGATCATTAAAACCTCTTTAATTGGTCTTTTACCCTCATAATATGGTTTTAATCTATGTCCATTGACTTTAAATCTATTTCCCGTTTTCTGATCTTCAATTTCAATAGCCAAAATATTTTTTAATCTATGTCCATTTACTTTAAATCTATTTCTCATTTTCTGATCTTCAATTTCAACAGTTCTGTAAGTGCAAACTTGAGTCACAGTAAATGGTCCTAACCAACGAGACTTCAATTTCCCACGGAATAACTTTAACCATGTATTGTAAAGAAAAACTTCTTGTCCTGGTTCAAAGTTCTTCTGGTTAATCTTCCGATCATGCCATAACTTTAGCTACTTCTTGTCCTGGTTCAAAGTTCTTCTGGTTAATCTTCCGATCATGCCATAACTTTAGTTTTTCCTTATAAATTCTGTCGTATCATAAGATTCATTTCTTAATTCTTCCAATTCATACGATTTCCTTTCTTGTCCTGGTTCAAAGTTCTTTTGGTTAATCTTTCGATCATGCCATAACTTTAATTTTTTCTTATAAATCCTGTCATTATCATAAGATTCATTTCTAAATTCTTCCAATTCATTTAATTGTAACAATCTCTTCATTCTATCGTTATCATAAGATTGATTTCTTAATTCTTCCAATTCATTCATTTGTAACAATCTTTTCTTTTATCGTTATCATAAGATTCATTTCTTAATTCTTCTAATTCATTCATTTGTAATAATCTCCTCTCTATCATAAGACTCATTTCTTAATTCTTCCAATTCATTTAATTGTAACAATCTCTTCTTAAGTTGTTATAATAAGACTCATTTCTTAATTCTTCCAATTCATTTAACATCTTTCAAATTAAAATTGAATTCTTTAATCGCCCAATATGCTTTATGCTCCAATTCTACTCGTGAGTGACAAGTTTTTCCAAAAATAAGTCTGTAAGGAGTCATTCCAATAGAAATTTTATAAGAAATCCTGTAAGCCCATAATGCTGTATCCAATCTAGTGGACCAATTTATTCTACTAGGGTTCACAGTCTTTTCAAGTATTTGTTTAATCTCTCTATTAGAAACTTCAGCTAATCCACTTGTTTGAGCGCGATGAGTAAGTATTTGTTTAATCTCTCTATTAGAAACTTCAGCTAATCCACTAGTTTAAGGGTGATAAGTAGTAGAAATTCTTATGAATAATATTAAATTTTTCTGCCAATCTCTGAATATATTTATTCCTAAAATGGGATCCTTCATCAGTAATAATCATCCTATGCATTCCGTATCTAGTGAAAATATTTTTCATTAAAATTCTTGAAACACTTTTAGCGTCACAGCGAGGTAACTTGTGCTTCAATCCTTTTCATTAAAAATCTTGAAACACTTTTAGCATCATAACAAGGTAAAGCTTGTGCTTCAATCCACTTAAAAACAAATCTTGAAACACTTTTAGCGTCACAACAAGGTAAATCTTGTGCTTCAATCCACTTTGAAACGTAGTCTACTATAATTAATATATATAAGTTCCCAAATGAAGGAATAAATGGTCCCATAAAATCTAATCCCCAAATATTAAAGATCTCAACTTCCAATATGAAATTTAGAGGCATTTCATTTCTTCTAGATATATTGCCTACTCGTTGACATCGATCACAAGTTTTTATAAATCTATAAACATCTCTAAATATAGCAGGCCAATAAAATCCAGCTTGTAAAATTTTATAAGCAGTTTTATCTTTCCCAAAATATCCTCCAAATTCAGAATCATGACATTTTTAAATAATCAGTTCAGTTTCTTCATAAGGTACACATCTCATCATAATCAGATCCTTACATTGTTTATATAAATAAGGCTCATGCCAAAAATATGCTTTTGCATCATGAATGAATTTCCTTTGCTGTTGCAATGTCAGTATAGGTGGCAAAATATCACTTATAATATAGTTAACAATATCGGCATACCATGGTATTTTCCACATACTAACATTATAAAGTTGTTCATCGGGAAATTGTCTGTAATTTCATTGTCAACATCAGATAATTCATGATTTTCTAATCTTGACAAATGATCAGCAATTTCATTATCAGTTCCTTTTCTATCATAACTACAAGATCAAATTCTTGTATCAATAATATCCATCTAATCAACCTTGGTTTGGCATCATAAACTACAAGATAAATTTCTTGTTCAATAATATCCATCTAATCAACCTTGGTTTGACATCTTTCTTTTGCATCATATATTTAATAGCTGAGTGATCAGTGTGCATAACACTAACTCCAATTAAATAAGATCAAAATTTATCTAAAGCATATACGATAGCTAGTAGCTCTTTTTCAGTAACAGTATAATTAATTTGAGCATCATTAAGAGTCTTACTAGCGTAGTATATCACCT
Organism: Phalaenopsis hybrid cultivar; assembly: GCA_002079205.1. Taxonomy (NCBI): domain Eukaryota; kingdom Viridiplantae; phylum Streptophyta; class Magnoliopsida; order Asparagales; family Orchidaceae; genus Phalaenopsis; species Phalaenopsis hybrid cultivar. The sequence goes on along the minus strand of JXCR01137626.1, from coordinate 80,928 downwards.
TAAAAATCTTTTCATACCTTTATCCAAAGACTGCTCCAATAGCATAATCATTAGCATCACACATCAGTTCAAATGGTTTCTCTCAATTAGGTGAAACTATAATAGGGGCCGAGATTAATTTTTCTTCTAATAATTCAAAGGCATTTAAACAGCTTTCAGTAAACTCAAATTTCTTGTCCTTTTCTAAAAGTAGGCATAGAGGTTTAGTAACTTTTGAGAAATATTTAATAAAACGCCTGTAAAAGCCAAGATGTCCCAGAAAACTTCTAATTTCTCTTACACTAGTAGGAGGTGTTAGTTTAAATATAACTTAGATTTTTGCAGGGTCCGTTTCCATACAATTTTCTGAAATTTTATGCCCTAACACAATTCTTCCTGCAACCATAAATTGACATTTCTCCCAATTTAGAACTAAATTAGTTCTTTCGCATAACTCTAAAACTTTTTCAAGATATTCTAGGCATGCGTCAAATGATGTTCCAAATACAGAGAAATCATCTATAAATACTTCCAGCCCATCGTCAATTACTTTACTAAATATGGACATCATACATCTCTGGAATGTTGCAGGTGCATTACATAATCTAAAAAGCATTCTTCTAAACGCAAAACTTCCAAAAGGACTAGTAAATGTTGTCTTTTCTTGATCCTCAGGAGCAATATCAATTTGATGATAACCGGTATATCCATCTAAAAAGAAAAAATATTTGTGCCCAGCAAGTCTATCTACTATTTGATATAGAAATGGTAGGGGAAAATGATCTTTCCTGGTGGTAGTGTTTAATTCTCTATAATCAATGCAGATGCGCCACCTAGTGACTTGTCTGATAGGTATCAACTCATTATTTTCTTTTATTTCAACAGTCGCTCCTCCTTTCTTCGGTACACAATGAATTTGACTTACCCATCACTATCTGAAATAGTTATATAATTCTAGTGTCTAACCATTTCAAAATTTCCTTTTTTACTACTTCTTTCATTATAGGGTTTAACCTCATTTGTGGATCAACTCTTGGTTTATAGTGTTCATCTAATATAATTCTGTGCATATAGATCAAAGGACTGATTCCTTTAATATCTGCTAAGGTCCAACCAAAAGCTCTCTTATATCTTTTAAATGTATCTATCAGTCTTTGTTCTTTTAAATCTTTTAATTTTGAAGATATAATAAAAGGTAATGTAGCTGAGTCTCCCAAAAATACATACTTCAAGTAGTTAGGTAATGTTTTCAACTCAAGTTCTGGTGGTTTAATAATTGATAGAAATAGATTCTTATCAGCATTTGCTGTAATATCTAATATTTCAAATCTTTCCTGAACATAATCTAATTCTTCATTTTCTAATTTGTCTAGAATAATTTCATCATTTTCTTTGAATTGTTCTTCAAAACACTTTTTATCTTTGAAATGTTCTTTAAAATGTTCATTCAGTAGATGTTCAATAATTTCTATGTGAAAACATTCATTATCTCTTTCAACAGCAGGGCATTTCATAGATTTTGCAATGTTAAAAGTCACTTCTTGATCATTTACTCTCATTGTTAGTTCTCCTTTCTAAGCATCTATCATAGCTTTTCCAGTAGCTAAAAATGGTCTCCCTAAAATAATAGGTATTTCTTTATCTTCCTCCATATCTAAGATAGTAAAATCAACCGGAAAGATAAATTTGTCAACTTTTACTAAAACATCTTCTATAACTCCCTTAGGATATGTAACTAATCGGTCTGCTAGTTGAAGAGTTACACAAGTAGGTGAGACTTCTCCTAGTCCTAGTCTTTTGGAAAATGATAGAGGCATAAGGTTAATGCTGGCTCCCAAATCACATAAAGCTCTTCCATAAAATTTTTCATAGCACATGGGGTTAATGCTGGCTCCAAAATCACATAAAGCTCTTCCATAGAATTTTTCACCGATAGCACACGTTATAGTGAAACTACCAGGATCTTTTAATTTTTCAGGAAGCTTTTTCTGAATAATCGCACTACACTCTTCGCTAAGTGCAACAGACTACCAGGATCTTTTAATTTTTCAGGAAGCTTTTTCTGAATAATTGCACTACACTCTTCGCAATTATCTGAGAACTTCCTTTTCTTGCTCAGAATATCTTTCATAAACTTCACATAATTGGGGNGCTGGCTCCCAAATCACATAAAGCTCTTCCATAGAATTTTTCACCGATAGCACACGGCATAGTGAAACTACCCAGATCTTTTAATTTTTTAGGAAGCTTTTTCTGAATAATCGCACTACACTCTTTGCTAAGTGCAACAATTTCATTATCAAATTGCACTACACTCTTCGCTAAGTGCAACAGCCTCATTATCAATGAACTTCCTTTTCTTGTTCAAATTGCACTGCACTCTTCGCTAAGTGCAACAGTTTTGTTATCCGTGAACTTCCTTTTCTTGTTCAGTATATCTTTCATAAATTTCACATAATTGGGCATCTACTCTAAAGCTTCTACGAAGGGAATGTTTACATCTTTCATAAACTTCACATAATTGGGCATTTGCTCTAAAGCCTCTACGAAAGGAATATTTACTGTTAATTTCTTAAGAATTTCTATAAACTTGGCTTTCATAAACAGTGCAACATTTTTGTTATCCGTGAACTTCCTTTTCTTGTTCAGAATATCTTTCATAAATTTCAAATTGGGCATTTGCTCTAAAGCTTCTATGAAGGGAATATTCACCGTTAACTTCTTAAGAATTTTCTTCTACGAAGGGAATATTCACCGTTAACTTCTTAAGAATTTCCAAAAATTTTGAAAATTGTTCTGTTGCTTCAGTCTTTGAGGAAACGGTGGTGGAGGTTTTTCCACGGTAACTTTCATTGGTGTCAATGGATACTCTAAATCTGGGTATTCATGATCCTTTTCTTTTTCGGTATCAACTTTTTCTTTTTCAGTTACTATTTCTTTTTGTACTCTTGTTTCTAATTCTTTTCCACTTCGTAATTGAATTTCCTTGATTTGTTCTTTTCCTTGATCTTTAGGAATTGGTTCCACAGTGCTCAAAAAAGTTCCTATTGTTCGATTACTAAGTGTAGTAGCGATATGCCCTAATTGGTTCAATATTCTTAATAGCAGCTCCTTGATTTTGTAATTGATTTCCTTGAATTTGTAATTGATTTCCTTGATTCTAAGAAAAAGTTCCTAATGTTCGGTTACTAAGCGCAGTAGCGATATGTCCCAATTGGTTTTCAATGAATAGCAGTTTCTTGATTTTGTAATTGATTTCCTTGAATTTGTAATTGATTTCCTTGATTCTAAAATTTTTGACCCATGTTTAATATCAGCTCTTCCATAGATAACTTCTTCTCCTTGATCTGAGTGTTACTGTTAAATCCTTGAGGATAAAAAGGTCTATAGTTAACATTTCCTTGGTTGGATGAATTTCCTAATGAGTTCACTGAGTTGTTTGCGCATTGTTGATTTGTCGAAGAATTGTTATTCCAACGGAGTCCTAGATATCGATCCCACATGGAGAAATAGAATACTACGGACTAAGATTTAATAAAAAGTAATACTTCAACTACAACAACGCTCAAGTTGCTTATCTGTCACTAATAGGCAATTGAAATAAGTAGATAATTTTGGATAGTAACTAATGATAGAGAATAACGTTTAATTGTGATATTCAATATATAAAAAAATATCCTTCTCCTTGCCAAGAAATTATAGTGAATAGATAAAATGAATTAGTTAAATTATATTGTGCCAAATAGGACCATACCTATTCTTTACCCTTTAGTCCAGGCATAAAGAACATTGACTAATCCTATACTTGGTTTCTGATTCTGCGGCTAGGCTGGGAGGATACCGGCTCTCACTTCAAAGCTCCCACGTTCCCCTCACCTGAGGGCTAACATCTATACATCAGCACCCAAACGATAGGACCGAATTGGGGATTTTAGTCTGTCACTCTAAAATCTCCAATTCTACGTCCGATAGTAATATTTCATTATTTATTTGCACCCAACATCCAATGGCTTTGACCTCCCTGAATCTTGGATGTAATCTTCACTCTAGTTGTAAAACTCAACATATTTTAATAATTCAATTGGCCAGATTGAAAATAAATGAAAATCGAAGTGAAAAGATCATCACAATTTTAAACATTTTTATGGCTTCACCAATTCAAATCACCATTTCACAAATCTCGAGACAAGGAGAAAAATAGGGAAAACTACTCAGAACTCATGGGGAAAGTACAACACAACTTGGAATTCATAAATGAAATCAAAGCCATACAAACTAGAACAAGTAAATAACTTTTCTCTAAATTTCTCCCCAAGAACACTCCTCGAAGTTCCTCTGAATCCCTTCCTTTCTTTACAGCGCATAATTCCTCTTCAAAGCAGCAAGGAGGAAGAAATCTCTCACTTTCCCTCCACTCTTACAATCTCTTTCTCCCCAAGAACTCTCCTCGAAGTTCCTCTGAATCTCTTCCTTTCTTTACAGCACACAGAATTTATTCCTCCACAAGCAAACTCCTCGAAGTTCCTCTGAATCTCTTTCTTTCTTTACAACACACAAAATTCTAATTTCTCCCCAAGAACACTCCTTGAAGTTCCTCTGAATCTCTTCCTTTCTTTACAACACAAGCAATTCCCTTTGAAGTAGCAAGGAGGAAGAAATCTCTCACTTTCCCTCCACTCTTACAATTTCTCTAAGAATTCCTCACAATTCCACGCTCTAACAAGCTCAAATGGAACCTATCTAACCTCCAGGTCTCCAAAAGTCTTCTTCTTTTCTGTTCTCCTCCCTATTTTTGACCAAAATGTTCTATTTAAAGATGTGGATGAGTTTTTCCAAGATTTGCTTACGCACCCCTCCAAAATCCGGTCTTATCCACTGTACATGTCACCTAACCATCGATCCCGCCGTCGGCGGCCTCGAGGGCGTCGTTGGTGCCCTAGTGCAATTTTCCACATTTTGGTCCTTTTTGCTCCAAATTCACTCCTTTTTGCATCTTTTCACTCCATTGACCCTAATTCATCATTGCTGCAACAAAACTTCAAAATAACCTTTCTTTAAATTGCAATATCATTAAAAATAGTATAAGAGAGCTATGAAAATCTCAACATATTTTCCTTTGGTCAAATGCCTCTGTTAGATTGGTTGTTTTAGATTCAGAAGAAAAATTCCTCAAACTGTTGGCCGTGTATGACTATCTTTTTGCCCATTTTGAATATAATGATTACTATTTTGCCTACGTTTTAACTGTCTCTAGAGATAACATAATTGATTGCGATCAATATAACCCTGATCTTGATTCCCAAACTGATCCTCAAATCATATTTAAGTTCGATAAGCCTACTAATGGAAACGAAGAAGATGTCAACGACGCCAATTACAATAGTTCTAAGAGTGAGGAGCTAGTTCTAGAGTGTCGATCAACTTGGACTTGTTAGATTCAGAAACAATAACAAAAGAATCGACTACAACATCAAAAGAAGAAAAAATTATAGAACTTAACTTAAGGAGTGGGAACGTATTACCCATAGAGATAGCTCCAATGGACAAAGGAAAGCAAATAGTTACTCGAGAAGAACCACATCCACCTCCACCAGTTGAAGAGATGAATAATCAAGTGAAAATTGGAGGTCTTTATAAAGTGGAATAATATATTAGCTTATCTTAGGAGGTTTTCAACCAAACTAAGCATATATGACGCTCTAATTTTTTCAAATGAGATGAGGGAATCTCTGGTCACGATCCTACTTGATCCAGAAATTTGGTTAGCTCAGTTGACCAGCACAGTCTTGGATGAAGTTTGTTCGGTATAGAAAAAACCTGGAGTGACCTTCACCAATGGTGACTTACTGCTTGGTACTATCGATAACAACAAACCGCTCTACATCTCCCTCAACATCAGCAAATTTATACTCTCCCAAGTTTTAGTAGATCCAGAAGTGTCACTCAACTTGATGAATCTATGGATGTTAGCATATTTAGATATTGATGCTTAGGAGCTTACCACTGATAAAATGATGTTAAGAGGATTTAACAAGAAAAGTGAGAGAGCTTTAGGATCAATTTCACTACTAATGAAGGTTGAAGTGCTAGTAACAACCACTAAATTTTATATCATCGACGTGGAAACTTTATTCAATGCTTTGCTTGGTCAACCATGGATTTATGAGCATAACATTTTTCTATTATCGGTACATCAGTGCATCAACTATTACAAAGAGGGACAAGAATATTACATCAAATGGGATTTTCAACCGTTTTTCAATTCATGAAGTAGGCTTCCATGAAGATGACACGTACTACGCTCCTCTGAAGAAGACAGTTTTTGTTCAAGAAGTTGTATCAAATGAGATGGAATATTCAAAGGGATTACAAGAGCAAATATTCAACTCCACTTCAATGATCTACCACCACTCTACAATGAGTTGGTGGAGGTTCTTTTAGCTCAAGCATCCGAGATCAAGGCCGGGGACGTGGACGAGGAAGAACAAACATAATTTTTGAATGGACAAAGCCAAACAACTATATTGACATGGAATAAAGTTCTAATGAAGATGAATCCAATGAAGAAATGATGGTGATAAAACAAAAGAGACCATAGTTTGAGATCTCATTGGAAGAGGTGGAGAAAAATGAACATGAGTCAATGTATGATCAGATCAACCACTAAGTGTATGCCATGACCCTTACTCCGATTCACCTTTAAAAGGCTGAGAGTCTAGGGGTCAAGGAAGTCTGGGGTGTTGGTTTGAAACCAATCAGGTTTTATCGTGCTTCTTCTACTACTAGTTCTAAAATTCATGTAAATTTGGAAGAGGATAATTCTAATAAATTAATGGAATTACCCTTTGGTTACTTTTCTCCTTGTGTGCAAAAATTAATTCAACATGGATACATGCCAAAGCAAATGTCAAAAGATAAACTACAACTCTTTGAGAAATTTTGGAATATTAAAGGATGAACTCTTAACTCATAAGAGGGTCTTAGATTTGGTACGATAGGAACAGTCGATGATTCAGAATTTTGCATGGTTGTTACTAGCGAATTAGAAAAGGATTGTCTCAATGTAGAGATTGATTTTGAAGACACTACGATAGACGATGCTCCGCCAGATTTTGAGGAGGAAATTAAGTCAATAGTTGATTAATTAAAGGATGTTAACCTCAGGACTCAGGAGCAGTCCCGACTGACCTTCATAAGTTATCTACTCAGTAAGAAAGAATCTACAGATTTAATCAAGTTACTATCAAAATTTTAGGATTGCTTTCCTTGAAGCTATGATGAAATGTCAGGATTATCTTCATAAGTTGCACTTCACAAGCTAAGAGTGGATGAGAGTACAACTAAAGTAAAACAAGCTCCAAGAAGAATGCACCTCGAAATACAGCAAGTCATTATGGAGGTAAATAAATTAATAGATGCTAACTTTGTCCGGGAAGAGCAGTACCCCACATGGTTAACTAACATCATTTCAATTAAGGAAAAGAATGTATAGATTTGTGTATGTGTTGACTTCAGGGATTTAAATAAAGCGTGTCCAAAGGATGAGTATCCATTACCGATACTAGAGTTAATGTTGGACATCTGGTCAACACATGAGATCTTCTCTTTCATGGATGGATCATCAGAATACAATAAGATCAAGATGACTCCAAATAACTGTCGGCATAATTATAGTGGGACGTCATCCTGTAGAAGTTATCGGTTGCCAAAATGAAAATCTCGTCGCCCGCTTCGGAGGTACATTTAATTTTTATATATATTTAACTTTAGAAAAATATGAAATCAAATTGATCTCATATCATTCAAAATTTAGATGAAAGAGCACTATACCTCAAGCTATGTATCTACCTCAAAAGATAAATACAAGACTTGAGGGTAAGACTCGATCAAACAAACTAAGAAATATATGACATCTATTTTATATGAAAAAAAGAATTGGGTTTATATTTATCTGGGTTTGGAAAAGCTTCCTATAAGGGCAAGCCCCTATAATTAATTACATCTTAGATAACCGAAGTCACCTAAAAAAACTCTCGAAAAAAAATAAGGGATATTGTTATCAAGGAGTTCAAAGGGATATGAATTTTCAACGAGATCGGACAGAGAGGTATGAGAGAGGAATGACTCAAATTTGGAACAATTATTTTCGAATCCAAAGGAAGAAGAACTAGGGGATGTCATAGATCCCAAGAAGAACCTCCAAGACTTCCCAAACCATCCTACTATTTGGCTTTAGTTTAGAGGAGAGATATTTAAATATTTCATCCTGCCAATTTTATTAATTTAGGGCTTACATTCGTGTGAAATGATCACACAAATAGCCTCGAAGATGTGAGGATTTAGGTTGTGACAAACGACAACCTCGGAATCCTAAAGTGAGTTAGGGCTTAAATTGCATAGTAAAGCTATAAAAAAGCCTAAAGATAAGTTGAGAATTTATATTACATAAGCAAACAACCTCAAAGTCTTATGGGTTGTTGTTTAATTCTAAGGAATGATTTAGCTGGTGTAGAAATGTTTTGCTGTTGAAGATGGCCAAGCTACCTACAATGCTAGATCCTCGTTGTAGCAAGTTTAAGTTTTCTAATGTGTCAAGTCATGACATCAAATCAAATTTTTCCTAATGTTATGGTTATTTAAATTTTATGGGGGAAGTAAAGTTGATTAGAGCGGCATCGGTTATGATCCTAAGGTTCCCTCATTCTGACACCACTATTTTCTTTCGGATTCACTTAGTCAGAAAGAATTTACTAAACTTAACTCAATGAGTTCCATACTTTCATTTAGGCCATGGAAAGTCTCATTAGCAACCATAGGCTACCTCCTCTGAGGGATTCCCGATCATCCGATAGAGACGTTTTAAATTAGTTGCAATTTTTATTTTATTTTGTTTGTGAATAAATTCTGAGTTATTTTATATTTTAAATAATGTGGCGGTGAATTTTATCTTATTTGATTTTAGTTTTAGTTTCAGTTTGGTGGTCAGTTTGGTGGCTATCCTAAAAGTTCTTGATTTGACATGCAGGGTGACATTGTTATGCAAGTTCACNATGTTAAATAACTGTAAAGTAACAAAACCAAAAGCTAGAGAAGGGTTGACTCAACACTATCACAAGGGTTAGCACACCCCTCAATAGTAATGTAAGGAATCTGAAGAAAATAGCCAAACACCAAAATCCCCTATGACAATAGGGGAAAGAAAATTACCAATAAAAAGAAGAAAAAAGAAGGTTGCTGCACTAGACACTATCTCTATTGTTCTTGATTGCAATTTTGAATCATAGGCCAACCAACATATTTCCCTGCACTAAAAACTACAGAATATGCACATAAGGGTAGCTTAAATTATCTCCTCTCAAAAGAAGAGATAGGTTTGAAGATGGAGCCTTGCCAACTGTAATCACTTCAGAGTTCCTTCCACTGGTTGCCAGAAAGTTGGCAGGACTATTGCCCTCTCTCTTAATGTGTTGAAATTTTACCATTCTATTACCCAGCCTAGTGCTCAGTTTATTTATCCACCTTAAAATATACCAAGGGAGGTCTTCTTCTTTCAACAGAATCTTGATGCAGGTGAGAGAGTCGGACTCAACAATTAACTATTGGATCTGACATTTGTCAGCAAAAAATATAGCCCAATATATGTCTATCATCTCATCCTACAATGCATCCCAAACTCAGATAGAAGAGGAGAAATAAAGTAGGCACATCCCTTGGAAGTTTCTGAACACACCTCCAAACCCAGCAGATCCCTTTATACAACTCCCATCAGTATTAACTTTTACTCAACCAAATTGATGAGGGGTCTAGAATACTGTAAGAGGTTTGAAGTTTGGCTTAACTTTAGAATTAGGAATCCAATGTTTAAATAGCTTAGGGAACTTTAGATACTTAGTAATTTTTTGCATATAAGAAATGCAATTTGAGATCACTGACTAAGCCAAAGGCTTAATCTCCTCATGTTTAGCTTGATTCCTACACATCAAATTAAACCATGCAACCGCACATGGAATGACTTGTAGTTTAGCATCCTGCCAATCCCTCCAACAATTAACAAATTTCTCCCAGCTGATATTAATAGTATCCACTTTTAGTTTCATTACAAGTTCAGACTAGATCTATTGTGAAAATTTGCACTTGAAAAAAAGATGCTCAAGGGTCTCCTCCTCATTCATTACAAGTTCAGACTAGATCTATTTTGGTCTTATTATGTTTGCTATATGGTTCATCCAGTTCACTCCCTTATGCTCAGTGAACTTTAATGTTTTGATTATCCCTTTGAGTTGGGTAACTATCACTTGATTTCTCATTTTATTGTTATACAGATAAAGGCCCTTTGGGGCAATTTGGCTTAATTAAGAAACTTAGCACTTTTATTTTAAAGATGGGCTTATAGTGTTTTAAAAGGTTTTAAATTAGTTATAGATTATTTTCTGAACCTCATTATACAAAATTTTGATTAAGCCTAGTTCACCACTAAGCTCTGAAAGCTTAATGGGTAGATTTGTAATTTTAAGAAAAAAGATTTTAAATGTTTATGTTCTTAATCATTATCATGGATCATAAATCATTTCAAAACCATTAATTGGGGTATAAAATCAATGAGTTATGATCTTCCAAAATCAAACCCTCACCTTAATATATTCTTATTTAAATATTCTTCCAAATTTCATTAATTTTAAGAAATTACAAATTTATCCTTTGTAAGACCAAAATAAGATTGGTTACTATCACTTATCCCTTTTATGTTTCAATAATTAAGACATGTCAATTAAGCTCATTTATTACCCATTTAGCCCCTTGGTTAAGCCTAAATATTGATTAAGCCGTAAATTCCAAAATTACACTTTTGGCCCTTATGGCCTTAACACCCTATAATTCATTAAATTAGACTCAAATGACTTGAAGAGTTTATGTTACCCCAGCCATAGGTTGATTAAAATATCAGAGGAGAAAATGAGATTTTTCTGAATTTGTTTAATTTCATAATTATTTTTAATGCAAAAATAGGGGTTTTCAATGAAAATTCAATAACTCAATCAAAATAAAACTTCTAACCTTCAGAAAATTATAGAAGATTCACCAAGATTAGAGGACCACTTGGAAAAATTTTCATGATTTTTAGAATTCTTTGTTTGTTTTTAGCATTAATTAAATATAAAATATTATTTAAGGGGAAAATTAAATTTTTTAGTTTTCTTAAATCTTTCTAAGTCTAGGGAACCAAAGAAATAAATTTTAAATTTTTGTGATTTATTTTTTAATTATTGGAATTCTTATAGTGAGAAATTAGAAAAAAATTCTTTTTTAAGCCTTCAAAATTAATATATTGACTTAGAAAATTAGGAAAATTATTTTAGCTAGTTTTAAGCGACCAGAAAGCCAAATGTAGTATTTTAGTGTGTTTGTATAAATTAGTAATTTTTATGATTTTTAACTAACTTTTAATTATTTAAATGTTCAAAAATAGCTCAAAAATGAAGTATTTATTTAAATTCCACTTTTATTTTTTTTAGGTTCCTCTGGTCATAAGAAGCTCCCAAAATAAATTTGATGATTTTTTGAGTTGTATTTTAGTTATTATCATTATTTTAATGCAAAAAATATGATTTCACTTGATTAATCCATTTAAGTGGTCAAATTAACTCCAATTGACTTGAAATTTTTATGGAGAGTTTCTCTATCTATAAATTGTAGTGGAGAATAATTTTTATGCCATTTATATTTATTATTACTCAAAATTAATTTTATTTCTTTTTTTTGGGGTTGGTAACAATTAGTATTATTTTTAATGAGTTAAACTAAGTTTATATTTTTCTAGGTTCCTCTAACCACAGTAAAACTACTAAAACAAATTCTGTATTTTTCTGATGAGTATTTTAATTATTATAATTTTTAGACCAAAACATGGACTATTAACTAAAAAATTAGATATCTCTAGTTAGAGATACCCCCTAAACTTGAAAAAATTAAGGAAAATGCCTAACAACAGAGACATCAAAAGTCTCATGGTCCCATGCCATGGTGAAATGTCTATCTAACCAAAAATTCCAAATAAGAAACACACCATTTAATTAATTAAAAATCATACCTACATCAAATTAATATGAAACCATTTCCACATTGTTCTTCTATATTTGTTGAGCAAGAGGGTTATTTTATTTTATTTATGTGATTTTTCTACACAAAGATACACATTTCTGAAGTTTTGGCTATTTAAATAAATAACAAAAATCCTTATTTTTCTACTTAAGTGACATGATGTCTCCTCAACCAACGGAGGCTCCGAAGCTCCACGCGGCGTCTTCTAGTTCTGTGCCGCCATTCGAGTCAGCAACCACACATACTGCTATTCTATTCCATCCATTCGTCTGATGCAATTCAAAGCATTCATTCGATACATGGGGAAACAGAAGACATCCGTTCATCGTCCCCAATTCCCTAGCCTGAGAACCGTCCAACTTCTAGCCTTAATATCTCGCTCGATACTTAACCAAATTAAGTGCAGTTTGTTCCAATAGACTAGTCTTGACTAGGAGAATATATCCATATTGTTAATCAAGTCTAAAATTGATTCAATACGCCTGAAGAATCAAATAAAGCTTGGTTTAGGGGGAGAGTTCAATACCTTTGCCCAAGAGGTGTGGCCTCGATTGGGTGCTTCCAAAAGCTTGCAATGAATCTAAAGAGCTCCTAGATGAAGCCTCAAGTTGAGGTGAAATGCCTAGATATGAAATCAACCAAGGCCCATTTAAGGGTTCGATCCATCCGAGGGTGTTTTGGTGATGAGGCTTTTGTGGGGGATCTTCTTCTCTCACTCAGGGGATAGTCTGGGTGCAAGGAATTTGACTTTGGTGGAGTTTTGAGAGGTTTCCTGTTTTGGGCTTGATTTTGAGGTCCAAAATTGAGCTCAAATAGTGGGTTTGAGGGCTTAAGGAAGGTTAGATTGAACTAAGTGGGTCTTGAAGAAGCTCTGGGATCAATTTGGCAGAGTCTCCCCAAGGAATTTCAAGCTTTCCCCCCTTGGCCATGGAGGGTGAGTTTAAATAGAGGAGGCCATGGTGGCTCTCAGACCAAGCTAAAGTGGTTTGTGTGATGCTTAGGTGGAAGGTAGAAAGGCTCCAATGTTTATTTGGGTTGATGCCACTTGGATGGGTTTAATTTTAGGTGTTGACCATATGGGCTTGTTGACCTCACTTTTGGTTGATGTTTAGTTTTCCCTCTTTAATAGCTTAGGGACTAGCCATAAGACTTTCCTGTTGACTATTCCTAGAAAACTAGAATTGGAACCCTCACCATTAGAAACTCTAAACTCCTCTTTGCTTAACTTGAAGTTCCACATATTGGTTCTAACCTCTAGCACTTAGTAGGTGGGGTCAATATGGAAGATCTCAAGTAGGGTCCCCTTAGGATTGCTTGACCTTAGGGTTTACTCTAGGTGTTGGTGTGGAGTTAGTTCACTCACTTGCACTCACTTTTAACCACAATCACTCACAAGCCATAAACCCAAAATTGTTGACTTTGATCTCTCGATCCTTTGGGAGACTCATGTAGATGGTCCCCTAGACCCACTAGCCATAGGCTAGGGTTTAGCTAAGACAACTAAATAGAGGACCCAAATGGGGATTTCATTGGTCCAGAGCTCATATAGGGTGGTTGGTATCCCAATTCTACCAAAATGTCCAATTTGGCCTTTTGCCCCTAAATCCACCTAAATTTTCTAAATGCCCTTGAAACTCTAAATTTGGTCAACATTCTCAAATTCACCCAAAATACCCAAATTTGTTCATAAATCATTTCAAACTATTTCGAAATACCCAAATTTCTTAAATCCACCTAAAAATTCCAAAATTACCGAAATACCCCTAAATTTGCCAAAATTACAAAAATACCCTTGGGACCCCAAAGTTTCCCAAAACATCCAAAAACATTTCAATTATCTCCAAAACTAATTTGGACCCTCCAATTGAAGACAATTTGGCCAATTTGACCATTTTGATCAAAACCCCCAAATTGCCTTTAAAGGCCCAATTTCCCAAAATTCACCTCAAATGTCCATCAATTTGGCCTTAATTCCCCTCAATTTCAATCTTAAACTCAAATTAATTTTTCATTTGATCAATCCAAATCAATCCCAAGCCTAATTGGCCCATGCTTTGAGCTCAATTTTGATCCAAATCAAAAACCCCATTTTTAGCCATATGACTTAATTCCACCAAATTGAACCCCATAGCCTACTCAATTTTCCCCAATTGGAATCATACAATCCTCATAAAACTCCTACACATCAAATTTTACATTCAATTTACCTTCATCAAGCCTCAATTTTATTCATATTTAACCGAAGTCCAAAATCCCCAAATTTGCCCCAAATTGGCTGTCTCTAAATCCACCAAATTGAAAGCCTTAACCCCAAAATTTCCACTCCATTCCTTCATTAAAAATACTCTTGACATCTTCCTTGATCATTTGGACCATTCAATTGAGCAAAATTACAAGGCTAGCTCAAATAAACCCAAGTCTAGTCCAACATGCCCAAATTGACCAAAATTCCAAAACAAATTGAGCTTCTAATTGAACAAAAAATCATTTCAATCCTTCACTAAAAATCTTCATGAAAATCATATACATAATGTTGATCAATCAGTTGAGCTCAATGTCGTGCTAGCCTAACCCAAATCCAACTTTTAGCCATTTTGACCCAAATTGAAGCCATACACCAAAATTGACTTAGCCATGCTTAAGCCACCAAATTAATGACACGACAACCATCAAGTACACCCTATTGACAAGGTTCAAACTCCTTAAACCGCCCAAGTAAGCTATGGACCAATGGGTTCCTAAATTAAGGGATCTTAGCCAAAAATCTCTTCCATCATGACAAAACCTTGGAAGTAAATTATAATTAGGCATCTCACTGACTCACCTAACCTTCTGGCCACCTCCCCTGGCCCTGTCAGCTGACCTAGTGGCTGGAAAACACCAAAATCGAGAGCCCGAAGGCCAAATCTAATCCAATTTCAACCCTAGAGGCTAGCTCATCCCAGTGGATCTTTTGAGCTCCTCAGCCCTTCACCTAAGCACCAATTTACACTCATCAAATAGCTCTGAGCTCCCCCTAAGATCCTCTATTTAATCAGCCTCATTATGTCTAAAGAGAGGTGTGTGCCAAAATCTCAGGGGAAACTCTGTCCAATTGCTTTCAGACACTCTTCAAGTACTCTTAAGCTCATTGCCACCATTTTCTCACTTTGATCCCCACTGTGGAAGCCTAATTTTAAGCTTAAACTTTCAGCTCAAACCAGGACATCTCTCCACAGTCTACCAAACTCAAATTAATTATGCACACACCATCCCTAGAGCAAGAGGAGTTGATTCCCCATCAAACCACCCTCTCAAACAGCCTCTAATCTAGCTCTTGACCAACACCTAAAATTGAGCTTGATCGAATTCATACCTAGACTGATCACCAAGGCTGGAGATTTCATCTAGAGGTTTGTTGGGTCCAATTAAAGCTACTATAATCATCTGA
Source organism: Phalaenopsis hybrid cultivar (assembly GCA_002079205.1). Lineage (NCBI taxonomy): Eukaryota > Viridiplantae > Streptophyta > Magnoliopsida > Asparagales > Orchidaceae > Phalaenopsis > Phalaenopsis hybrid cultivar. The sequence continues at coordinate 65,420 of JXCR01137626.1, read as the reverse complement.
TTGATTCCTTCCAACTCAGACAAAGGTATTGAACTCCAACCCTAAATCGAGCTTATTTTGATTCTCCATACATATTTACTATGTTTCATACCATATAAACTATATAAATGTGTTCGTCTTGAGTAGATGAAGGTTTAAAAACAAATCCCATGCAATTTGGTTGAGTCTAGCTTGAGATCTTAAGGCTTTAGTGTGCACAGCTCACGGGTTAGGTCACTTGGGAATGATAACGGACAACTGTCTGATCCTGCGTGTATCCATTGGACGGAGGAGATCGAGCCAGACATACTCTCGGAGCATAAAGTGTGATCCATGTAGAGGCTACGTGGCTGACAGTGTCAAATGGCAGAGCGCCGTGTGGAGACTTCGGAGTTGCGGAGGATCTAGTCAGTGCTGCGTTGATAAAAAGAAAAATAGGGATTTTTGAATTATTTCAAACGCTTAAACTTAAAAAATCCATATCTTTCTCTAGAAAAATCGACTAAAATAAAAATAACCTCTTGCTCAGTGAACAGAGAAGAATAATGTGGACTAAAAATAAAAATTATTTTCTTACTCCCTGATTTTCTAATTAATTAAATACCCCTGGAGGTATTTTAATTCTCCATGAATTGAAATTTTGATGGTTTGTTCCTCATGACAGAGGCTATGTCTTCTAATTTTCCAAGGTCAGAGGACATTCCTATGCTTCTAGCCCTAATTTTCAAGCTAAGGTGACCACTTTGGTTATTTTAATTATATAAGTCAAAATATCACTTGGAAAATTATGAGAGTAATTTTAGTAGGTTTCCTATGGTCAGAGAAGTCTATAAAAAATATTGTGATGCTTTCAATCACCTTGTACATTTATATACTTAGTCAAATGCATAAACCTTATATTAATTTATGTAAATTATATACTTATAAAAAATTTAGAAAATTACTTCCCCACGATTTATAAAAATCATATTTACTCACCGTAAAAATATCAAAATTATTTGAATTAGTCTAAGCACTAAAGTGAATTTTTAAGAAAACCTTGCATTTTTGTTTAAAAGTAATTATATTGAATTAATTATGCTGAAAAAAATTATAAAACATGTTTTTCTGAGTTCCTTGTGATCAGGGAAATTTTATAAAAATAAAACCTGGTTTTATGAAAATATTTAGTTTTTCAAATATATTTTGAATTAAAAATAATTTAAATAATCAAAATTTTCAAAAACCAAAAAAAATAGTTCAAAATGAGTGGGAATGTCCCCTAATCGCTTAGAAATCATTAGGACATATTTCCTAATTTTTTAAGTTAAAAAATGAATTTTAAAGACTTAAAATTTGAATCTTTCATGTTTTCCCATTTAAATAATTATAATAAATAAATTAAAAATCTCAACAATATAAGATTTGATTCTCTGGGTTTTTTAAATTCCGAAAAGTCTATTAAAAATATAAAAAATGATTTTTGTAATTAAAATATTATTGTCTATTTTATTTAATAATTGAAATTGATTAAAAACTAAAAAATAATAATAGAAATTTGATTCGAAAAATTATGAAATTTTGTCTAAGTGTTTCTCTGACCTTAGGGATAAACATAAATAAAATTGACAGGGTAAAACACTCAAATAATTTATCTTCACAACTGAGGCCAAATATTAGGATATTTCGGGAAGTCACTTAGGTTCTCCACAGGATCTGTTACATCCCCTAGTTCTTCCTCCTTTGGACTCTACAACAAAATGTTCTAAATTTGAGCCATCCCCCTTTCACACCTTTTTGTGTGATCTCTTTGTAAAGTCCTATCCTTTTGAACTCGTTGAAGATAATATTTCCTGATTTTTATGGAGAGTTTTCTTACGTAACGTCAGTTATCTAAGATGTAATTAACTATAGGGGCTTGCTCTTATAGGAAGATTTTTTGAATCCAGCTTAATGTAAACCCTATTTAATTCTTCGTATTAAAATGGAGAAATTGTATGCAAATAAAATGGTTTCGCAGACCAAACGAATGTCATATATTTCTTAGTTTATTTGATCAAGCCTCATCCGTAAGTCTTATGTTTATCTTCCGAGATAGATACAGGGTTTAAGGTATAGTGATGTTTCATTTAAACTATGAAAAATATGGGGTCAGTTTGATTTCATATTTTTAAATGCCTTTCTGAAGCGAGCGATGGGATTTTGATTTTGACAACCGACAGCTTCCAACAGGCAACTCCTTAACCCAAAATAGCGCCGACAATTCCTGTTGACTTCGTTGGAGATTAGCTTCTCTCTCCATTTAAATCAGAGAATATTATCCTCATACATCGGTAATGTGTTCATGTCCCTCATTAACCAAATTACCCTTCTTCTGTTGACATGGTTTACTCATTTCTATCTTGGGAAAGTACGGTTAACTCTTTTAGACTTCAGGACTGTCTGTTCAACCACCTTTGAATAGAGAGGTTTAGTTGTCCTTTAAGAACTTTTTAATCTGTGTGGGGTTGGACCCCCAATAGACGTGTTGGTGGACCAGTTCCACTTGGGCATTGTGCATTGTTAAGTTGGTCCCGCAATTGGTCTTGAAATTCACTTTTTTTCCCTTTCGAGTTTGATTTGCTATTTTGCAAATTAAATCGGATGGTGTCGTTCTGCGCGTTCTCTTTAATTCCCCTTATATTAATTAAATCTTTCTACTTTCAAACTATTTATATTAAATTTTAAAATTTTCAAAAATTAAATAAAGACTTATCTGGTCTACATATCGACCTCTATTAATTTTTAGTGCTCGCACTAAGATTACGAGGTATTGGTCAAATAGCTAACCCAAGAGCTTTCTTTTTTAAAGCTGCTGTAATGACAATTCCAACTCTCACTTTCTCGTTCAACCTACCGACGAGCCACGATGCCCACAATGTCGCTCCCACCATCAAGTTTGGACTCAGATTTGAAGATCTCAAGGTTGTTCTCGGGAAAGCCCCATTCGTGATAATGAAGGTCACCGCTCCAGAGGTTCAAGAACCGTCTGCTGAGTTCAATCTAAACTGCCCTCAGGACTTCCCTTCTTACAAGAAGGTTAAGACTATTGCCGCCATGACACCTACCAGGCCTGCTGCTCCCGCTTATGCTAACGGAAAATAAGTTATGATCGTTGAAGACTCGACTGAAAAATTGATTGTCCCAACGTCATTATTTGAAATTGGATCAAGTTCAAGGACGGTACCATTAACCCAAACCCAAAGGAGAAACCACAGTTGGAAGGTTCGGAAAGCTACTAAAGCCTAGATTTCCAAGGAAGTATCTGTTGATGATGCTCGTCATCAGGAGCAGTCAGGATTACCGGAGACCTACCCACTTCTGCAAGGGAGTAGTTTCCATCCCTTAATGTATACAAATGGGTACGAAAGTATCCAAAAGATCGCCGCTAATTTACCATCACTTGATGGACATGGTGGGGAGAAAAGGAAGCATACTCCTATCACCCGAGTCAGTTTAGTTTTTCAGAAGCTAGCTGCCAAAGAAGGTTGTTCAGTTGGTGACTTACTTAAATGAGTGGGGTGTGCAGTATCCCCTCGCATGAAGAAGGAAATTTTAAAAGACGTCAAATCTACTAGTCGATCTCATAAATCAATAGAAGCTTTGTCTGCTCGCATTCCCATCTGGTTCGACTTGGGAAGTGGTACACCTAAATATATAGTATTTTTAGACACATTTTTATATCTATTTTTGAGATATTGTGCTTTAATGGAAGATATTTTGTGTTTTTTTTTTGCAGATATAGGTAAAAAGGGTGAAAAATGTTTAAAGGAGTGAAGAAGGATCAAATTTAGAGCAAAAAGATGAAAAATGTGCAAAAGAGTTTTGGCTCCTAAGCGCTAGATGGCGGTTAACCGCTGGTTAAACAGAGAAGGCCGCACCTAAGTGCTAGATGCCTTGGGCTTAAGTGCCAGTGGCAGTTATTGGACGAGTAAATTCGGTTTCTAGGAATTTTGTTGAGGTTTTTGAGGCACCTATTGGCCTAATAGCTGATTATAACCACCATGGACAAAAATTATCACAAAAAGATGCATCACTTGGGGAAATACATCAAATCTAAACATATTTTGAAGAGAAAGCAAGAAACCTTTTGGAAAATTATAAAAGAAAGAAGAGAGGACTTAAAGAAGAGTTTTGAAAGTTTTGGAAAGTTTTGAAAGTTCTCATTTAGGGAGTTAGTTCGGAGAGATTTTCAGGCACCACTTTTACTTTTATTTTATCCTTTTTGTTATTTTTTTGAGCGATTGTAAAGAGAAGAGATCAAATGAATTTCAAGAGTTTGATGGAGGACTTGAGATAAGTTTTTATCTTTTTGTTTTGAGACTACTTCTGATTTTAATTGAGACTTTTTGTTGGTTTCACAATGATTTCTTCTTTTAAACTAAAGTGTGGTTTAGTTTTCTCCATGGATTATGAGTAGTTTTCTTTATCTTTCGTCTTAAAATGATAAGTAATTAAGTTTTGGACTGAAGTTGTGGAAAGTATTGTTCTTCAATGATGGAAGAAGTTTTGATGATTTAAATCCATGCACTTCATTTACTTCTTGATTTGACCAATCTAGATGTTAAAATTTATTGTGAGAATATGTAAGAACCGGACTGGTATTGTCTCAGTCAACAATTGGAAAATAAAATTTATTGTGAGAACATGTAAGAACCGGACTGGTATTGTCTCAGTCAACAATTAGAAAGAATCGAATGAGGTTGTATGAATGAGAATGTAGTTCATATGATTGAGTGCAAATAAATAGGGAAATATTCACTGAAGGGTGTAGAGTTAGATGCCTTTAAAGTGACATGTTAAAGCTCCCAACTTTGTTTATTGTTATAGGATCTGATACAAGATGTTAGCCGCCAGGTGGAGGGAATCGAGGGAGCTCGAGAGTGAGAGCTAGTATCTTCCCTGCTTAGTCGATCTTCAGAACTATTTAAACTTTAAATTAGCCAATGTTCTTTATTGCATCTCTAGTAAGTGTATAAAATATTATTGCTCTTATTTCGCACAGCACAATTTACACACTTCCACAAAAAAATTCTTATACTTATTAATGATTCATAACAAGAAGAAAAATATTTTCATATTTAGTGATTTTCTTCTATTAAATTCTAGTTATCTTTTTAAATTGTTATTGTTCTATCAAAATTCTGAAAAATACCAAAAATATTTAAATTTTTATTAGTGCAAAAATTATCTTTAGTTTAGATAATTATCTTTTTATTAAAAATATAAAGTTTGTTGTTCAATAGTGCATATTGTGTATTCTCTTTGTGGGTTCAATATTCAGGTTTTAATAAAAAGTCTTATATTACTTGATAATGATACGTATACTTGTGTAGTATCCCAATATATATAGATTAAAAGTTAAATTCTTATTTTTCTTTAGGTTGAAGTTTTTGGTTTTGTTGCAAAGTAAGAAATAAAAGTGAAATATAATTTGAATTATGGTTCTATTGTGCATATTAGCATTATCTAGGGATCATGCTATTGGCACCGTTGCGGGGGAGAAATTAATTTTAAAAGAAAATTTCAATTTTTAGAAAGTCTTATTTGAACTTTAAGTTATCTTATATTATCTTCTTTTGTTTTGTTTATTTTATTTTATTTTTTTATATGTTAGTGTATGCGTAGTTCAGGTTCTGAAGTACTAGTGCCCTACGATTCTGAATTAGGAAGAACTATTAGAAAAATTAGAAAAACTAGAAAAATAAAAAAAAATTATAAATTTTGAAAAATAAAAAAAATACAGAAATGACAGACCAAAATAATCAAAATGATGAAATTCATCAAGATTATAGACCTTTAAGCCATAAAGCTAAGATGTGGTTGTATTCATTAGCACTTGGATCTATTAGAACTTGGGGTGATTTAGCACAAAAATTCCTCGCTAAATATTTTTCCACCATAAAAAACTGTAAAGCTTAGAAATGATATTACATCTTTTAATCAATTTAAAAGGGAATCTATTTATGAAGCATGAGAAAGATTTAAAGAACTCTTAAGAAAGTGTCCACATCATGCTATACCAGATTGGTTAACAATTCAAACTTTTTTTATAATGGATTAGTTGGATCTCTTAGATCAATTATCCATGCCACTGCTGTTGGTTCATGACCAAAGAAAAATCTATTGAGATTTTCATACCTATTTTATATTANGTGCAAATAAATAGGAAAATATTCATTGAAGGGTGTAGAGTTAGAGGACTTTAAAGTGATAGGTTAAAGCCCACAACTTGGTTTACTGTTTTAGGTTCTGATATGAGATGTTAGCCCCTAGGTGGGGGGAATCGAGGGAACTCTTGAGTGAGAGCTGGTATCTTCCCTGCTTAGCTGGTCTTCAGAACTATTCAAACTTTAAGTTAGTCAATGTTCATTATAGCATCTCTAGTAAGGTTAAAGAATATTATTGCTCCTATTTGGCACAACACAATTTGCAACTTTCACAATAGAATTTCTATACTTATTATTGATTCATAATAAGGAGAAAGATATGTTAATATTTAGTGTGTTTCTTCCACAAAAACTCAAGTTATCTTTTTAAGTTTGATCTGTTTTTATCAAAATATTAAAATTACCAAAAATATTTAATTTTTCTTTACTACAAAAATGTCTTTAGTTTAAAAATTGTCTTTTTAAAATAGAAATTTTTCCAAAAAGTGCATATTGCATATCTTCCTTGTGCGTTCGATATTCATGTCTTAATCAAAAAGTCATATATTACTTGATAACGATATGTATAGTTGCGTAATATCCCAATATATACAAATTAAAACTTAAATTCTTATTTTTCTTTAGAATCAAGTTTTTGGTTTTGTTGCAAAATAAGGTAACATAAGTGAAAAATATAATCATTATTATTGTTATACTGTTGCATATAAGCAGTTTCAGGATCAGTTCCCCTTCTTGAGACGTAGTTACATCAAATGTAGATGAAGTGGTCCGTAATAATTTGGTTGAGGAGTTACCCATTGGAAGCTGTTGATCGCTGGAATCAAAATCCCGTCAACCACTTTGGAAAGGCATTTTAGTTATATATTATATATATATATATAGTATGGTAATTAAAAAGATGGCGTTAGGGAGGCAATTTTCGAATGCTCTGCTAGGGTTTGGAGTTCACGGCATTAGGGAGGCATTTTCCGGCGCTGAGGATGGCGACTTTCCTACCGGCTGGTGAGATCTCTCCAACGCCATCTCTTGCGTTCTTCTTTCTTATTTTTCTCTTGTTGTCGTTAATTTTCCGAGATCTATAGCTCTTTACCTAGATCAGTTCTGTGAGTTTTGTTTCAATTATGGGGTTTTGTTGTGGCTGATTTCTGTTTTGATTTTTATATCTTTCTAATTTCTCCCCCTGCTTGGCTCTTCCTTCGTCTTAGGTGTTTTGGTTTACTTTTCCCTGTTTTCCCCTTCTCAGTTTTGAATTTTTGCCTCCTTTCTTTGTAGATTTTGTGTTTCTTTCTTCCTTATTTTACTTTCATTTTAACTGGTTTTTCTAGTATTTTATCTTCTTCTAGTTTGTGCTCTTTCTTGGATCTTGTTCTTGCATTTTTCACCTTTTGGTGACTTTTGTTTTGTTTTCACTTTTTGTTTTGGGCCTAATGGCCCCTGGTGATAAATCTTTTATTGATTCAGTTTTAGCGAAAGGGAGTGGGTCTTCCAGATCCCCTGCCTCTTTTTTATTTCTGCAAGGGTTTCATGATTCCTTGAATGTTGGAGGAGATTTTTCGTTCATTAAAAAAATGGGTAAGAAAAATGAAAAATTTGCTATGTATATTTCCGAGGATGACACTTTGACTTTGGCTTCTAATTGTCGCTTGGATTTGGTTAGAAAGTTTATGTATGGTATTCCAAAATTGGAGTTCATTAGAAGGGATTTTGAAGTGCTCAAATTAAAGGGCGGGTAGAATGTTGGAGTCCTGGATGGTAGAAATATTTTGATACAACTTGCTAATGACAAGGATTACACTCGGCTCTTTGCTATGCATTTTTTGAGAATTGAAAAACGTGTCATGAAATTTCTAAAGTAGTCCGTCAATTTTGATCTTAAAGCCAAATTGTGCATCATTCCGGTGTGGATCCGATTTCTCGTGCTCAAATTACATCTTTTTAATCATGAGATTTTTTTTTTCCCTTGCTGTTGCATATGGAAAACCACATAAAATGGATAGTGTGACTTACTATATTACTAGACCATCCGAAGCTAGTGTTTTGGTTGAGAGAGACATTACTCAACCATTTTGTGATGATATATGGATTGGCTCACAACATCAAGGCTATTGGCAATCGGTAGAGATTGAAAGGCACTCACCCTATTGCACTCATTCTTCTATGTTGGGCACACTACTCCTCAGTGTTATCATTTAAATCCCCACCTAAAACCTTCTATTGTCACTCAACCTCCTCATACTTCTAAAAAAAGGCACCATTCACCCAACAAAACTCTATGCCAATTAACAAGCCTGTGGAAAAAATCTCTATTCTTAATATTGAGCCTGGTGATGAGTTAGTTGATGAGATAAATCTCCCTTTGCATAATGTTGAATTATGCTTGCAAAATTCGGCTCCCATATCTAACATAGATCCTCCTGCTCCGACACAACAAATGTGGGCTGGAGGAGACTGTGATACTAACAACACTCATGAACTTTGGAATAGATAAGGATCTAGAGGCGGCTACACATATTTCCTCTATTAATGATGTCCCTTTGGTTTTAGTAGATGATGATAGTGAGAATACTTTACCTAATGCCACCTCTACTGATGTTATTCCTTTTGTTTCAACTTCTATAGCTAACACCAATTCACAAGTGGCACAGGGTAAGGGACAAGCCTTCGAACTCCCCTCTAATGGGGAAGTTAGTGTTAGCACTGCTTCTTCCTCTCGAAAAAGAAATAATGTTGACCATGATATTCTTTCTAAAAATGCTATTATGAAAGCTACATACATGTTGGAGGACAAATAGTTAGTACAAAAGGCCAGTAAAAAGAAAAGTAAAAGAAAAAAATGAGCTATTGCATCTGGATACTAAAAATATCATTAGAGGTGGAAAATACTATTTTGATGGAGAGCAGATCGGCACCCCTTCTAAATCTACTAGAAAGGGCAGCTTGAGACATTATTTTTAATATTCTGGGTTGGAACATTAGGGGAGTTGCTGACCCTAGCTCCCTTAATAGGCTAAAACACTTAAATAGAGTCCAAAAGCCTTTTATCTCTGCTATTTGGGAGCCTCTGGTTTCTATGAATCAAGGTAAAATTTTTAAAAGTTTTCCTAATTTTAATCACTATTGCAACAAAAATAACAAAATTTAGATTTTTTGGAAGCATGGGTTTCATTTAAATATCATTGAGGATGACTCTCAGTTTGTCCTTAAAAATTTTAAATTGGATAATTTTCATGGGTGGGCCACTTTTGTTTATGCTAACTCTATTTTACGGGACAAACTCTTACTTTGGGATAAATTGATTTACATGGGGGAAAGGATCAATGAAAATTGGGTATTCAGAGGTGATTTTAATATGATTATGAAACCTGCTGAAAAGAGAGGTGGCAAAAGATGTGAGATTTCTCTTATCAACAGGTTTTGTGATAAGATTGTCGATGCTGGTTTGTATGAATTAGGTTACTCTGGTTCTCCTTACACTTGCGTCGTGGTCTACTATCACAACGTTTGGATCGTTTTCTTGCTAACAGGCCTTTCCTAGCTTATTATCCAATTTCTAAAGTCCAACACTTAAACGTTGTGGCTTCTGATCATAACCCCATTTTACTTACACTAGCTTTTTTTTAATTCCCCTTCCTTTTATAAATTTAAGTTCTTTAATATCTGGACCAACCATGATTCCTTCTTAGCTCTCATTAAGCAAACTTGGATCTCTGATACTGCTAGCACCCCTTGGCATATTTTATGGCAGCTTCATAAAAAAGTAGCACATCATTTACGGAAATGGAATTACCAAGTTTTTGGTAATGTACATAGTAAAGTTATTGAAGCGCAGAAAAAAAGGTTGATTTATTTGAATTAGAAGACTGTTGTACTATGTAATGGGCTAATGATGTAGCACAAGCTCATGATTCCCTTCTGCAAGCCATTGATTTAGAGGAAGGTTTCCTGAAGCAAAAAGCTAATGATGTTTATTTTGCTTGTGGCGATAGGAACACCAAAGTTTTTCATGCATCCATAAAGCAAAGACATAACTTAAACAATATCTTCAAAATCAAATCTTTTAAGGGTAAATCTCTTACCGATCCTGATGTGATTGGTAACAGTGCGGTTCAGCACTTCACTAACATTTTCCAACAATCAACTTCGGTCTTACCTGTTAATGTGGATCTTTTCAAGGAGGAAAAGGATTGTACCTCTTCTCTTGCTCTTACTGATGTCCCTACTGAAGAAGAGATCCTTACCGCTTTTAAAGGTATTAACCCCAATAAGGCCCCCGGGCCTGATGGCTTTACCTCAACTTTCTATATTACTTGTTGGGACATTATTAAGAAGGAAGTGATAAGTGTCATTCAAAGTTTTTTCTTGGGTGACAACCCGGGTAAATATTTCATTCCTCCATAATCGTGCTTATCCCCAAAAATAATGATAAACTTTGTTGGGATAACTTTTGACCTATCTCCCTTACCTCTGTCATTTCCAAAGTAATAAGTAATTGTGGCTCATTTACAACCTCATTTGACAACCATCATCTCTCCTTAATAATCTGCTTTCATTCTGGGTAGGGAAATTTTTGATAATATTCTCCTTGCTCAAGAAATTATTGAAGACTTAGATAAGAAGTCTAGGGGCGGCAATGCGGTTATTAAGCTTAACATTAAGAAAGCTTTTGACACTATCAATTGGGACTTTATTTTAAGCATCCTTCGTGCTTGAGGTTTCTCTACTAAATTTTGTAGTATTATTCAAATCTAGCTTGCTCAGAATTACTACAGCGTTCTTGTGAATGGAAAATCTTATGGTTTCTTTTCCTCTTTAAGAGGGATCAAACAAGGTGATCCTCTTTCTCCTATGATTTTATTCTTGCTTTTGATTACCTCTCTCGCCTTATGAATCAAATGTAGATGCTTCATCATTACACCCAATTTTCTCACAAATCCAAGCTTATGGTCAGTCATCTGGCTTATGCTGATGACGCTATTATCTTCTCTAACTCAAGAAAAAATGCTTTCAAACATTTGATGAGAACATTAAGGCACTTCCAACACACATCGAGATTAACCTTTAACACGGATAAATGCCATTTATATTTTGGTAAGCATGCTAGCACTACCTTAACCTCTTGGGCTATCAATCATACATCTTGTCAGATGGCCTCCCTTCCGCTTAAATATTTGGGTGTCAACATTTTGAGAGGTAGGAAAAGGCAATCTAAAATGGATGATGTTGTCAAAAAAATTAAAGCCAAGATAACCAATTGGAGGAATGCTTTTTTATCTAACGGTGGCAGACTCACTTTACTTAAGAGTGTTCTCCACACCATTCCCTTATATGCTCTTCAAGTCCTTCACCTGAAAAAGAGTACACAAAATACTTTAAAGAGGCTCTTCAATAAATTTTTATGGTCTAGAAGTAATCAAAGAAAAATTTGGTCTACTTGGGATAAAATTTGCAAACCTCTTTTTGCTGGTGGTTTAGGTTTTAAGAATCTAAATCATATTACTGAGATCAATATGTGTAAACTTTGGTTTAAATTTCACATGGGTACATATGGGCTCCATTTCTTCATCAAAAGTATTGCTCTCAAGTTCATCCCACCATCGTTGAATGGAGAAAGGGTGACACTAAACTTTGGAAAGCCTTAATTAAAGTTCAACCTGTTGCTCAAAAGTTTGTATTTTGGGATATTGGCAATGGTAATTTATCTTTTTGGTATGATCATTGGGGAATGGAGGATCTTTCTACGTTGTCTCATTTTGTTTTTGATAACAACATCCTTGTTTCTTATTGTTGGCGCAACGGTGCTTTGGATGTGCCTAAGCTTCTGGATTTGGTTGGGGATAAGGCTAGGCATATCACAAAAATACCACTTCCGTCATCCACTATTAAGGATTATCCCATGTGCAAATTCGTCTCTCATAATTCCATAACAAAACTTCTGTATCAAAATATGCATACTTTTACCTATCGAGGCTAGACTAAAACTCTTTGGAATGATGTTCTATCCCCTGCCATATCCTTCTTTTTATGGAGATATTTTTTACTGCTTTTGCCTTTGGATGACATTTTAAAATTGAAAGGATTGCACATGGCTTCGAGGTGTTGTATTTGCAAATGTGAGGTTGAATCGGCTTCACACGTTTTCTTTAATTGTCATTATGCTCGTATTGTTTGGCATGAGGTTGGGTCTTGTTTCAGTATTACTTAGACTAGATTGAATAATTTTTTTGAGTTGGATAACTATATTGATGGTTGGAAGGCAGCACCTATTTATGTTGGTAAATTGGAATCTTTTCTATTAGTTATTTTGTGGCTCCTTTAGGCTGCTAAAAATGCTCATAAATATGAAACACGTCCTCCAACACCTGCTAATTCCACCTCTTATACTTTTGCCTATTTTCTCAAAATCTCCCAGCACTTTTCAACACTTTCGGCTTGCCCCCAGAGGGGTAGGAGGGCCTCTTTACTAAGATGGCAACCACCCTCTGTTTGTTGGGTGAAGTTGAATGTTGATGGGAGCTGGATTGTTAATGGCGTGGGGATGGGGGGTATTTTTCGTGATAATAGGGGCAGCTGCCTTGGTTTTTTTGCCTCCCTGGTTTGTGCCTCCACACCTTTAGAAGCGGAATGTTTGGCCATTTGGTATGCTTTACAGATTGCGGTTATTTTTTGTTTCAATACGATTTATATTGAATCGGATTCTATCACTATTGTTAACATGTTCAACAAGGCCTCTCCTATCACCTGGAATATTCTTTGTTTGCTTAACATTATTCAGGATTTTATTAAAAAACAACACTTAGTTATACAGATGCATTTCATTTACAGAGAATGCAATTCTCCAGCTGATTGGCTTGCTAAATAGGGATTAAGAAGAATTTTTGTGGGCATTTTGCCCCCACCTCAATTACAATTACTCTTGAATGGGACTTATTAGATGTGCCTTACATTAGAAGTTAATTGGTTGCCTTTTTTTCTGTGCCACTGCTTGCATAGGTTTTTTGGTCTCAACTTACTTTGCTATATGAAAATTTTTGTTTCTCTGTTCCAAATTAACCTTCTACTGTCCCTATGCCATGGGTTCATCACTCTCTATCATTCTATAATTTCTCTGCTTTTACTACTAACTTTCTGCATTGTTTTTCTTTTGTGTTTTTTAGTCAACTACAGACTTATGGTTTCAGGGAATTGGGAGATTATTGTTATTTTTCAAGCTTTTCTTTTGATGGTACTATTTTGCCACGAGCAGCACTTTGGCTTAAATGATGATATCAGTGCTTTCTCGATGGCACATTGGCTTGAGTTGCCCTACATTGCTATTTTAGATGGACTTTTATGGGTGAACTTTAAATGTTTTTTCTCTATCTATCGTACTGATGTAATTTTTGGGTAATTATACCTTTATGCTTCTTTTACTTTGTGTGGAGTTGTACTTTGGATTGGGGAACCCCTAGGATTTATATTGTATTTTTTTTGGCTTTTAGATTGGGATCTGCTTTCCCTCCCTCTTTTTGTAACAACTTTTTATATCAACGCGTAGGGAGCCACGAGATGCTCTTTTAAATAATATATGTGTGTATATATATATATATATATATATATATATATATATAT
>JXCR01137626.1:23179-51249 GCA_002079205.1 Phalaenopsis hybrid cultivar | reverse complement strand
ATATATATATATATATAGTTTTAGAAAAATAAGAAATCAAACTTATCCCATATCTTTCATAGTTTAAATGAAAGAGCACTACACCTCAAGCCACATTTCTATCCCGAAAGATAAACACAAAACTTGAGGGTGAGGCACGATAAAATAAACTAAGAAATATATGCATCTGTTTGGTCTGCGAAAACCATTTCATTTATAAGCCGATAAGTTCACCTATTTAATATGAAAAATTAAATATGCTTTATATTAAGCTTGGTTCGGAAAAGTTTCTTATAAAAGCAAGCTCTTATAGTTAATTACATCTTAGATGTTCAAAGTCACCTAAGAAAAATCTCGATAAAAATCAGGGGACACTATCTTCAAGAATTTCAAAGGATAGGACTTTTCAAATAGATCAGACAAAGAGGTGTGAAAGGCGAATGACTCAAATTTGAAACATTTTATTTTAGAATCCAAATAAAAAAGAATTAGGGGATGTCGTAGATCTTGAGGAGAACTTCGGTGACTTCCCAAGTTTATAGGAGAAATGTTTAAGTGTTTCATTCTGTCAATTATATTAATTAGGTCTTACATTCATGTGAAACGATCACACAAATAGCCTGGAAGATGTGAGGATTTAGGTCGTGACGAACGACAACCTCGGAGTCCTAAAATGAGTTAGAGCTTATATTGTCTAGCATAGCTATACAAAAGCCTAAAGATAAGTTTGAGGATTTATGTCACACTAGGAGGACAACCTCGAAATCCTACGGTTTGTTGTTTAATTTTAAGGTGTGGTTTAGCTGATATACACATGTTTTGCTATTAAAGATGGTTATGTTGCCCAAAATGCTAGCTCCAAGCTCCTCATCTTAGCGAGTTTAAGTTTTTTAGTATGTCAAGTTTTGACGTCAAATCAAATATCTTAAGGTTATAATTATTTAAATATTATTGGGAATATTAAACTTGATTAGAGCAATACCGATTAGGATCCTACGGTTCCCTCATTCTAGCACCACTATTTTCTTTGATTAGAGCGACATCGGTTAGGATCCTATGGTTCCCTCGTTCCGGCACCACTATTTTCTATCGATTCACTTAGTCTAAATGAATTTACTAAACTCAACTTAATGAGTTCCATACTTTCATTTAGACCGTGGGTACGTATTATTAGCAATTGTATGTTACCTCCTCCGAGGGATTCTCGATCGTCCAATAGAGATGCTTTAATTTAGTTGTGAGTTTTGTTTTGTGGTGTTCGTGATTAAATTTTGAGTTGTCTTATATTTTAAAGGTTGTGGCTGTGAATTTCATCTTGTTTGATTTTTAAATTTTTAGTTTTGCTTTAGTGGCTATCCTAGCAGTTTTGGTTTTAGCATGTAGGATGACATCGTTGTTGAACATGTAAGTTTGAAACAAGAAGTACAGAAAGGTAAATGAAATAATTTAAAAGCGTACCTATAGATTGTTCTCGTTCCTCCACCTGAAAGGTTAGTTCTTGCAAGACATGTATATAATTTTGCAAAGAATTTAAATTACAGGAGTAGATGAAGGTATAGCTATCCAAACCAAAAGTATGATTCTGTTGAGCCTCCGAAGTTCTTAGTGGATGATTTTAGAACAAACTATAGCAAGTTCAACTTGTACTTAAGAATATCCAAAAGATTTCAAAGTGCTTGGGGTTTGACCCTGAACTACTTTGAAGGTCTCTTGAATTATTTTAAGTTCATTTCTAAACTTATCATATTGTTCCATTAATCATTCAAGCTTACAGTGTGACTACCTCGTTGCCCAGTGAAGCTTGACAATTGAATTATCTGAAGGATAGGATACTTAATCAATTTGATACATTACCTTAAAGATTAAATGGATGAATGCCTCTAAGGCAAGCTTAAGTCATGAAATATTTGGTGCTTATCACAAATGGGCTTTGAGTGCTTAAGAGATGTTAGTCCCCAATCATATTATCTTCTAGATCCAATCAATTGAGTTTAGACAATTAGCCTAGGTTTATACCAAGCCCTTAACATTCATAATGGGGAAAATTGTTGGGGGTTAGAATTTTTGTTTAAGTGACATATATTCTTATTGGAAGATCACATCATCAACAATTTTAGGCTTAATATAAGTAAATTATCATCTTCCTAGCTTAAGCCCATCACTTAAGAATCATTTGATCTTATTTGACTTCCAAGTCATGAAGATTAGGAAAATTATGATTTTGTAGATATTATAAAAAGATGATAAGTTGGTTTCTATCTTTAACACATTGCATTTCAATCATCTGATATATTTATTAAGGATCAAAGTTACCCATCCCCAATGGTTAATCCTAAATTTTGATTAAGACACCAAAGTCTAAAATTACTATCCTGCCTTTGGGGCTCCTAATCTTAAAATTCTTCAAGAAAAATTCAAATAATCTCGAAATTTTTTTAGTATTCCATCCACGGATTAATTAAAGTATCAGGAAGGAAATTATGATTTTCCAAAATTTGATTTAATTTAAAATAATTATTTTAACCCAAAGTAGGATTTTTCAACGTTAATTTATCTATTTGATCAAAATGAAGTTTTCATTTAGGGGAAAATTATTGAAGATTTTCCTTTATCATAAGTAGGGATGTCAAAACGGCTCGTTGTTCACGAACAGCTCGTGTTCGGCTCGTTAAGAAGCTCGTGTTCGGCTCGTTAATTTTGTTTGATAAGTTAATGAGCCAAACACGAATTAAGATGTGTTCGTNTTATATTATTTTTGATGATATTGCACTTTAAATAAATGTATTTTTGATGTTTTGTTGCAGGAATGATAAATTTGGGTCATTAGAGCAAAAAGATGCAAAAAAAAGCAAATTTGGAGAGAAAATGACCAAAATGTGAAGATTTGAACTAGGGTGCCGATGGTGAGCCCAACAACGCGGACGAAGGACTTTTCCCGAGACTCCAGAATTAATTCACTAAGAAGGCCCGTTGACAGCGCCCTCGTGGCCGCTAACGGAGAGCTCAGCAGTTATGTCCAACAAAGCATTGGATGAGGACGAACTTGGGAGGAGTGCTTAGGCAACTCTTGGGAAAACTCATCCACAACTTTAAAAGAAAATTTTAAATGAAAATTGGAGGGAGCCAAAGGAGAGCCTAAATCCGGGATGTTAGAAATGTCCTGGAGGTTGGAGAGGTTCCATTAGTGTTTGCTAGAGAGTCTAAATTGTGAGGAATTCTTCTAGAGATTGTAAGAGTGGAGGGAAAGTGAGAGATTTCTTCCTCCTTACCGCTTTGAAGAGGAATTCTATGTGCTGTAAATAAAGGAAAAGATTTTGAGGAACTTCAAGGAGTTTTCTTAGGGAGATATTAGAGATAAGTTTATTTATTGTTACAGTTTGTATGACTTTGATTTTATATATGAATTCTGAGTTTTGTTGTGTTTTCCCTATGAGATCTGAGTAGTTTTCTCTGTCTTTCTCATTATCTTGAGATTTGTGAAATGGTGATTTGAATTGGTGAAATCATGAAAATGTTAAAGAAATTATGATGATCTTTTCACTTTGATATTAATTTACTTTCAATCTGGCCAATTGATTTGTTAAAATATGTTGAGTTTTACAACTAAAGTGAAGATTACATCCAAGATTCAGGGAGGTCAAAGCCCTTGGAAGTTGGTTGCAAATAAATAGGGAAATAAAGTTATCGGGCGTAGAATTAATTCAGGGAGGTCAAAGCCCTTGGAAGTTGGGTGCAAATAAATAGAGAAATAATTTTACCGGGGCGTAGAATTATAGATTTTAGAGTGACAGACTAAAATCCTCAATTCGGTCTTATCGTTTGGGTGCTGAAGTGTAAATGTTAGCCCTCAGGTGAGAGGAACATGGAAGCTCTGAAGTGAGAGCTGGTATCCTCCCAGCCTAGCTGCAAATTCAATAAACAAGCGTAGAATTAGTCAATGTTCTTTATGCATGAACCAAAGGGTAAAGATTAGGTGTGCTCCTATTTGGCACAATACAAATTAAATTGATTCACTTTATCCATTCACTATAATTTCTTGACAAGGAGAAGGATGCTTTCTTATATATTGAATATCACATTAAAAACCTCATTAATATAATTAGTTATTTAGGAGTTATTAAAATTACATATTTATTTCAATTGATTATTAGTGACATATAAGCTAATTGAATTCCATTATTGTGATTGAGTATTATTTTTTAAAATCTTAGTTCATAGTTCTAATATTACTCCCTGTGGGATCGATATCTCAGACTCCATTAGAGCCCTATATTACTTGAGTGATACGTATAATTGTTATTACTCCCTGTGGGATTGATATCTAAGACTCCATTAGAGCCCTATATTACTTGAGTGATACGTATACTTGCATTGATAAGTGTGACTTTACCATTATTGAATATTTTATATATACATCTTTATCGAATCTATAACCATTATTAAGTTCTAATCTACTCCCTGTGGGATAGATATCTAAGACTCCATTAGAGCCCTATATTACTTGAGTGATACGTATACTTGCGTTGATAAGTGTGAATACAATTATTGAATATTTTATACATCCATCTTTATCAAATCTATAACTGTTATTAAGTTTTGGTGCAGGTGCTGAGGAACTAAATCTTTCAGCAGCAGTATTAAATACTTATATTTTAAAGCATATATAAAGTCGCTGTCAAGTTTTTGGTGCCGTTGTCGGGGAGTAAAAAAAGAATCACAATTAGAGTAACATACAAATTAGGATTATTATAAAATTTTTACTTTAATTGCAACTTATTTTCATATTTAGTTAATTGTTTTACTGTGTACTGATTTCAAATTGTATGCGTAAATTTGGATATGAAAATCTTATACCTTCATATTTAGTTAATTGTTTTACTGTGTACTGATTTCAAATTGTATGCGTAAATTTGGACCANGTTAAGATGTGGTTAAGTTTGTTAGCACGAGGATCTATTAGAGCTTGGGGAGAACTTTCACGAAAATTTCTATCCAAATATTTCCCTCCATCCAAAACTGCTAAACTTAGAAATGACATAACATCGTTCTGTCAAATTGATGGAGAATCAATATACAAATCTTGGNCCCTACGAGATTATACAAATCCTAGAGCAGATGAAATTCACTTATCTATCCAAAATCCTGATGTAGCTGCTAGTGAATTTGAGCTTAAACCTGTTATTATCCAAATGGTACAAAACAATCAATTTGGAGGTACACCAAATGAAGATCCTAATTTACACCTCGCTAGTTTTTTAGAACTGTGTGCTACTTTTAAATATGACAAAGTTTCAAACGATGCTATTAGACTTAGACTTTTTCCTTTTTCACTAAGGGATAAGGTTAAGATGTGGTTAAGTTTGTTAGCACGAGGATCTATTAGAGCTTGGGGAGAACTTTCACGAAAATTTCTATCCAAATATTTCCCTCCATCCAAAACTGCTAAACTTAGAAATGACATAACATCGTTCTGTCAAATTGATGGAGAATCAATATACAAATCTTGGGAGAGATTTAAAGATCTTCTTAGGAAATGCCCTCATCATTTGTTATCAGATTGGTTGATAATTTAAACATTTTATAATTGATTAGTGGGATCACTTAGATCAATTATAGATGCTGCGGCTGGTGGTTCTTTAATGTCAAAACCATTTGATGAGTCTTATTCATTAATAGAAGAGATGACTACCAACAATTTTCAATGACCCTCTGAAAAGGTAAATCCTAAAAGAGTAGCTCATATCCATGATTCTGATGTAATATCGATGTTAGCTTCGCAGATTGTTACAATATCAAAGAAATTAGATCATTATGGGATAAATTATTCTCCAACACCTCCTATGATGGAAAAGAATTCATCTGGGCAATTTATAGATGTTCAACCTTCATACGAGACTTTAAATGCTATTAATAAACCCAACAAACCTTATTCAAACTATTATAACCCAAGTTGGAAGAATCATCCAAATTTTAATTGGAATAACAATTCTTCTACAAATCAACAATGGACAAACAACCCAGTGAACCTATTAGAAAATTCATCCAACCAAGGAAATGTTAACTATACACCTTCGTATCCTCTAGGATTTAACAGTAACACTCAAATTAAGGATAAGAAGTTGTCTATGGAAGAGCTGATATTAAACATGGGTAAATCAAGGAAATCAATTACAAATTCAAGGAAATCAATTACAAAATCAAGGAACTGCTATTAAGAACACTCAAATTAAGGAGAAGAAGTTGTCTATGGAAGAACTGATATTAAACATGGGTCAACAGTTATAGAATCAAGCAATTACAGATTCAAGGAAATCAATTACAACATCAAGGAACTGCTATTAAGAATATTGAAAAACGTATCTATGGAAGAGCTGATATTAAACATGGGTCAACAATTATAGAATCAAGGAAATCAATTATAGATTCAAGGAAATCAATTACAACATCAAGGAACTGCTATTAAGAATATTGAGAACCAATTAAGGAATTCAAGGAAATCAATTATAAAATCAAGGAACTGCTATTAAGAATATTGAAAATCAATTAGCGCATATCGCTACTGCGCTTAGTAACCGAACATTGGGAACTTTTTCTAGTACTGTGGAACAAAATCTTAAGGATCAAGGAAAAGAATAAATAAAAGTAATATAATTACTAAGTGGAAAAGAATTGGAAACAAAAGTGCAAAAAGAAACGAAAACTGAAAAAGAGAAAGTAGATACCAAAATAGAAAAGGATCATGAATACCCATAATTAGAATATCCACTTACACCAATATTACTGTGGAGAAACCTCCACCATCGTTTCCTCAAAGATTGAAGCAACACAAACAGAATAAACAAATTTCCAAATTTTTATAAATTCTTAAGAAGTTAACGGTAAAGATTCCCTTTATAGAAGCTTTAGAGCAAATGCCTAATTATGTGAAACTTTTGAAAGATATTTTGAACAAGAAAAGGAGGTTCAAGGATAATGAAACTGTTGCACTTAGCAAAGAGTGTAGTGCAATTATTCAAAAAAAGCTTCCAAAAAAAATAAAAGATCCTGGCAGTTTCACTATACCGTGTGCTATTGATGAAAAATTTTATGGAAGAACTTTATGTGATTTAGGAGCCAACATTAATCTTATGCCTCTATCAATTTTAAAAAGATTAAGATTAGGAGAAGTCTCACCTACTTCTGTAACTCTTCAGTTAGCGGATCATTCAGTTAGATATCCTAAGGAAGTTATAAAAGATGTGTTAGTAAAAGTTGATAAATTTATCTTTCATGTAGATTTCATTATTTTAGATATGGAGGAAGATAAAGAAATACTTACAAATTTATCTTTTCTATGGATTTCATTGTTTTAGATATGGAGGAAGATAAAGAAATACCTATCGTAGGGAGACCATTTTTAGCTACTGGAAAAGCTATGATAGATGTTCAAAAAGGAGAATTAATAATGAGAGTTAACCTTTCCTGTGGATCTCATTATTTTAGATATGGAGGAAGATAAAGAAATACCTATCATTTTAGATTCTTATGGATTTCATTGTTTTAGATATGGAGGAAGATAAAGAAATACCTATCATTTTAGGGACCCATTTTTAGCTACTGGAAAAGCTATGATAGATGTTCAAAAAGGAGAATTAACTATGAAAGTTAACAATCAAGAAGTGACTTTAAACATTGCCAAATCTATGAAATACCCTGCTGTTGAAAGAGATAATGAATGTTTTCGCATGGAAATTAATGAACATCTATTGAATGAACACTTTAGAGAACATTTTGAAGAGAAAGAACAATTTGAAGATTGTGATGAAGTTAGTTCAGAAGAATTAGAAAATGAAGAATTAGATTATGTTTAGGAAAGATTTGAGATACTGGATATTGCAGAAAATGCTGATAAGAATCTATTTCGGTCAATTATAAAACCACCTGAACTTGAGTTTAAAATATTTCCTAGAAATTTGAAGTATGTGTTTCTGGGAGACCCATAAAAACACCTGAACTTGAGTTGAAAATATTGCCTAACCACTTGAAGTATGTGTTTCTGGGAGACTCGTCTACATTACCTGTTATTATATCTCCAAGCCACTTGAAGTATGTGTTTTTAGGAGACTCATCTACATTACCTGTTATTATATCTTTTCCTAGCCACTTGAAGTATGTATTTTTAGGAGACTCATCTACATTACCTATTATTATATCTTCTGCCTAGTCACTTGAAGTATGTATTTTTAGGAGACTCATTTACATTACATGTTATTATATCTTCATAATGATTTGCAAGAGCAAAGACTGTTAGATACATTAAAAAGATATAAGAAAGCTTTTGGTTGCACCTTAGCTGATATTAAGGGAATTAGTCCTTTGATCTGTATGCATAGAATTATATTAGATGAACAATAAAAACCGAGAGTTGATCCACAAAGGAGATTAAATCCAATGATGAAAGAAGTAGTTAAGAAGAAAATTTTGAGATGGTTAGACACTGGAATTATATATCCTATTTCAGATAGTGCATGAGTAAGTCCAATTCATTGTGTCCTAAGAAAGGAGTAACTGTTGAGATAAAAGAAAATAATGAATTAATACCTATCAGATAAGTTACTGGGCGGCGTATTTGCATTAATTATAGAAAATTAAACACTGCCACCATGAAAGATCACTTCTTTTTACCCTTTTTAGACCAAATAGTAGATAGACTTACTTTGCACAAATATTTTTGTCTTTTAGATGGATATATCGGTTACCATGAATTTCCTATTGCTACTGAAGATCAAGAAAATACAACATTTACTAGTCCTTTTGGAACCCTTTTCGAAGAATGCCTTTCAGATTATGTAATGCACCTGCAACATTCCAGAGATGTATGATGATATTGCTCCTGAGGATCAAGAAAAGACAACATTTGCTAGTCCTTTTGGAACTTTTGCTTTTCGGAACATGCCTTTTGGATTATGTAATGCACCTGCAACATTCCAGAGATGTATGATGTCTATATTTAGGAAGTTAATTGATGATGGATTGGAAGTATTTATGGATGATTTCTCTGTATTTGGAACATCCTTTGACGCATGCTTAAAATAACTTGAAAAAGTTTATTTATGCGAAAGAACTAATTTGGTTCCGAATTAGGAGAATGTCAATTTATGGTTGCAGGAGGAATTGTGTTAGGGCATAAAAATTCGAAAGATGGTATGGAAGCAGACCCTGCAAAAATTCAGGTTATATCTAAACTAACACCTCCTACTAATGTAAGAGAGGTTAGGAGTTTTCTTCGACATGTTAGTTTTTACAGGCGTTTTATTAAAGATTTTTAAAAAATTACTAAACCTCTATGCCAACTTTTAGAAAAGGACAATAAATTTGAATTTACTGAAAGCTGTTTAAATGCCTTTGAGTTATTAAAGGAAAAATTAATCACAAACTCTATTATAGTTTCACCTAATTGAGAGAAACCATTTGAACTGATGTGTGATACTAGTGATTATGCTATTGGAGATGTCTTTGGACAAACGTATGAAAAGATTTTTAAAGTTATATACTATGCTAGAAAAACTATACTGTTACTGAAAAAGAGTTACTAGCCATTGAGTATGCTTCAGACAAATGTAGATCTTATTTAATTGGAGCTAAAAGATTGTGTATGCTTTAGAAAAATTTAGATCTTATTTAATTAGGACTAAATGTGTTGTGCACACTGGTGCTTTAGACAAATTTAGATCTTATTTAATTGGAGCTAAATGTGTTGTGCACACTGATCACGTTATTAAATATCTAATGCAAAAGAAGGATGCCAAACCAAGGTTAATTAGATGGATACTTTTGATGAATTTAGATCGTATTTAATTGGAGCTAAATGTATTGTGCATACTGATCACTCTGCTATTAAATATCTTTAGATCTTATTTAATTGGAGCTAAATGTGTTGTGCATAATGATCACTCTGTTATTAAATATTTGATGCGGCTAAATGTGTTGTGCATACTGATCACTCTGCTATTAAATATCTGATGCAAAAGAAGGATAAGCTAAATTTGTTGTGCATACTGATCACTCTGCTATTAAATATCTGATGCAAAAGAAGGATGTTGTTGTGCCCACTGATCACTCTGCTATTAAATATCTAATGCAAAAGAAGGATGTCAAACCAATGTGTGCATAAATTGTGTATGCTTTAGAAAAATTTAGATCTTATTTAATTAGGACTAAATGTGTTGTGCACACTGGACTCTGCTATTAAATATCTGATGCAAAAGAAGGATGCCAAACCAAGGTTAATTAGATGGATATTATTGATTTGATCTTGTGGTTATTGATAGAAAGGGAACTGATAATCAAATTGCTGATCATTTGTCAATACTAGAAAATCATGAATTATCTGATACTGACAATGAAATCACAAACAGTTTCTCTGATGAACAACTTTATAATATTAATGAGTGGAAAATACCATAGTATGCTGATATTGTTAACTATATTGTAAGTGATATTTTGCCACCTATGCTGACGCTTCAACATTAAAGAAAATTCATTCATGATGCGAAAGCATATTTTTGGGATGAGCCTTATTTATATAAACAATGTAAGGATCTTATTATGAGGAGATGTGTACCTTATGAAGAAACTGAGCTAATCATTCAGAAATATCATGAATATGAATTTGGAGGACATTTTAGGATTGATAAAACTGCATATAAAATTTTACAAGCTGGAATTTATTAGCTACTATCTTTAGAGATGTTTATAGATACATAAAAATTTGTGATCGATGTCAACGAGTAGGAAATATATCTAGAAGAAATGAAATGCCTCTGAATTTCATGTTAGAAGTTGAGATTTTGATGTTTGGGGATTAGATTTCATAGGACCATTTATTCCTTCACTTGGGAACTTATATATATTAATTACAGTAGACTATTTCAGTGGATTGAAGCACAAGCTTTACCTCGTTGTGATGCTAAAAGTGTTTCAAGATTTTTAATGGAAAACATTTTCACTAGATACGGACTGCCTAGAATGATTATCACTGATGAAGGATCCCTGTTTAGGAATAAATACATTCAAATATTGGCAAAAAAAATTAATATTATTCGTAGAATCTATACTACCTATCATCCACAAACCTGTGGGTTAGTTGAAGTTTCTAATAGAGAGATTAAACAAATACTTGAGAAGACTGTAACCCTAGTAGAGTAGATTGGTCCACTAGACTAGAGACCGCATTATGGGCTTACAGGACTGCTTATGAAACTCCTATTGGCATGACTCCTTACAGATTGATTTTTGGAAAGACTTGTCACTTAAAAGTAGAATTGGAGCATAAAGCCTACTGGGCAATTAAAGAATTCAATTATAATTTGAAAGATCCTGGTAAGAAGAGATTGTTACAATTAACTGAATTTGAAGAATTAAGAAATGAATCTTATGATAACGACATAATTTATAAGGAGAAACTAAAGTTATGGCATGATCAGAAGATTAACAGATGAACTTTGAACCAGAACAAGAAGTTTTGCTATTCAATACTAGGCTGAAGTTATTTCTTGTGAAATTGAAATCTCGTTGGTTAGGACCCTTTACTGTGACTCAAGTTTATACTTACGAAGCTGATGAGATTGAAGATCAGAAGACTGGAAATAGTTTAAAGTAAATGAACATAGATTAAAATTGTATTTTGAGGGTAAAAGACCAAATTTTAAAGAGGTTTTAATGATCAGTCAACCTGAATAACACCTGAATAGGCCGGGCTGACGATGTTAAACCAAGCGCTTTATGGGAGGCAACCCATAATTATCTTTATTTTTACTACGATTATAGTAGTTTTTATTTGAAATTATCATTAGTTTTTGGTAGTATTGAGCTCTACTACTGTTATTTACCCTTGAATCATCATAAAAATTGGATCCATAGAGAAAAATTGGAACGCATTCAGACCAGAACAAAACTGTGCAATTTTTGCCTTGGGCATCGACGGCGCCGATGGCGGGTTTTTCCTGAGAGGCCAGTAAATTAATTACAGAAGGCTCGCCGATGGCGCCCTTGACCCCACCGATGGCGAGACCAACGAGATGGCAGTTTTTGGAGTTTGAATGGCAGTTTTTGGCAGTTTTTGGGCGGGAATCACCCTTTTTGAACTCTCAAATTTGATTCATAAGTTCATATTTCCCCCAAAAATGAAGTAAAACTTCACCAAATTCATTCCTTTGGCGTCCAATTTCCCTGATAATCCCAGAATGCGAGTGTTCAATTGGAGAAAGTTTATTAGTGCGGAAGCGCAACGAATCTTCAACAAGGTACTGACGAAGAAAAGATTGATCAATGAACGAGGATTCGTAAATCGTGGATTGAATAACCCCTCTAGACAATTGAAGAGATGATAGTGTGATGAAGATGGGAAGTGCCGTGCTATACTACCGTCGCATGGTTATTCCTGTGGTAAAAGAGTTTTATGCAAATTTGCAAGGAATCAACTAGGGAGTCGTTTATGTGCGAGGTAGATGGATAACTTTCACTCCTGCACGGATCAATGAATTATACATGATCAAGAATGTTCATGTCTGCCATTATTCCAACTTCCTCCCGACAAGAAACCAGATGAATGAGATTTGCCAATATTTAACGGACAAAACTGAAGGTTGGTAAATGAGAGAAAATGGGTATGTTAGTTTTTCTGCGACACTCCTAAATCCTGTTTCAAAGCACTGTCACTTCTTCATTTCTTTGAAACTGTTACCGACAATAATGATCGATAAAGTTTCTAAAGAAAGTACCATTTTGAATTACTGCATCCAAATGGGACTGCCGATCGATATTGGATCAATAATTGTGAAGTCGGTTTGGGCCTGATCGTTCATGACAAAAATTGGGAAAAGGTACTTCTACCTTGGAAGCCTTTGGACCCAACTGAGAAATTCCCAGCTTTTGAAGATGAAAATGACATGAATATTATAATAGATCAAGCATCTCAGAATTCACTGTCAATTTAACCTTTAGTTCCTGACAAGACTCTGGTTATCCTGCGCAAAATCAAGAAATTGGAGAAGGAGGTAAAAAATGTCATGAATGCAATTAATAATATCTCTGATTTCTTCAATCATCTAGACTGGAGGATGAAAGAATATTTTTCTCACTCTGGACATTTAGAAGATAGTTTGATACGACTAATGAGGAGGATGAAATTGATAGAAGAGGATTCTATTGAAGAATTTACATACCGCCCCTTTTATAACTTCTTTGTTGATGTGCAATTAATGGGTGATTTCAGAGGAGAATCAAGTACTGAATCTGAAGAATAGTAGATTTATATTGCTACCTGTTTGTCTATGTATGTAATTTGATTTGAACTTTTCATTTGCTTTGTTTTAGAATTATGCTTTTAGATCTCTGTATAGTTTAGACTAAGCATAGGATGTTTTGTTTTCAGTGTAGAATTATGCTTATAGATCTCTGTATAGTTGAGACTAAGCATAGGATGTTATGTTTTCAGCTTTAGAATTATGTTTATAGATCTCTGTATAGTTGAGACTAAGCATAGAATGTTTTGTTTTCAGCAATTTGAGTGTTGTGACTGATACTGAATTAATGTATTGAGGTTGAGAAAATACCAAACTTAGGTGTGTTATGTAACGTAAATTGTAACTCTTGGAATTTATATATAAATGTGATGTTTTGTCTTGT
Organism: Phalaenopsis hybrid cultivar; assembly: GCA_002079205.1. Classification (NCBI taxonomy): domain Eukaryota; kingdom Viridiplantae; phylum Streptophyta; class Magnoliopsida; order Asparagales; family Orchidaceae; genus Phalaenopsis; species Phalaenopsis hybrid cultivar. The sequence continues at coordinate 37,602 of JXCR01137626.1, read as the reverse complement.
GAAAGTTTAATTGTGATAAGTACATTATTTAATCACTTAAAATTATGTCTATAATGATTGAGTTGAGGCTTGAAATTGATCAAAATCACAAAAATCAAGAAATTGAACCAAATCAATAGAGCCCGCCTACGGCGCCCTCGACTCCGCCGACGGCAGACTTTTCCCGAGACTTGGGGTAATAATTTCAATAGAGCATGCCGACGGCGCCGAATACCCTGACGAAGGCGAGATCCTGAAAAAACACCATTAACCACAATTTTGACTAGTTAACCGCCACTATTCATCATCCCCTTCCTCTGAAAAATGTGATTTTTGACCTAGGGCTTGATATATCTTGGATTGGGAGGTGATTTCAATGCATTTAGATACCGGATTTGATCATCTCTTGGTAAGAGCTTCACTCCAAACTAAAAATATTTCATTTTCACCATGGATTTCTTCTACATTGAGGAGATCTGAAAAATTTGAGTGTCAAGAAAATATTAGGAAGAAATTCATGAAACTTAGTGTTGAACTCTTAGAATTACTTTTGGAAGCCATTATTTGCATATTTGAAGTATATTTTGGAGGGATTTTGATATCTGATAGTAATTGATGTACTTGTACTTGTACGTTTATTTTTGTGATCTTTTGTAATAGAAATAGATGTTTGTGTGTATTTGTACTTTCATTTTCATTGTTATGTTGCAATTAGAAGATTTTTAATTTTTGTTATAAAGTTAGTGTGGTAGTTAAAGTTCGCATGTGTAGTATAATGGATGTTGATTAGTACTTTGTGAATTGTAATGTGATTTTTAATTTTGCATTTTAATTATAATTGCTTTGTTTAGTATTGTGGTTGTGTTAGGAAATATTATGTTTGTTTAATTTTTTAGTTTTGTACTTGTTTCAAAATTTCATTACCCAGCAATTTTCTTAATGATTTATATGTGTAAAAAGCTCCAAATGTTACAGACCAGGTGAAGTAGAAATTTTGAGGATCAAAAATTTCATAATGATGAAAATGCCTAAAATACTGAGGTATGATTTATATTTAGAGTTTTACTTTCCATTCAGAATGATGAAAATGCCTAAAATACTGATGTATGATTTATATTTAGAATTTTTCTTTCCACTGACTGCAAAAATTTCAGAATGATGAAAATGCCTAAAATAATGAGGTATGATTTATATTTAGAGTTTTTCTTTCCACCTGTATCATTTTATATTGAAAAATTTAAGTTTGGGGGAGGGAAGAAAAAGATTAACTATTAGATATCCTCTATTTAATTATTTTAAAAGATTATTTATATGATTTTATGTAGTGAATTTAATTCAGGTAACTATATTTTGTAGCAATTTAAATATTATGGTAGATTTTTAAAAATATTTTTATAATGAAAATTAATTTTGTAACTTAAGATACTTAGTATAAGAGAATAAGATTAGTAGTTACTATTTTAAAGTAAAGGAAACTATATTTTGAAGTATTAAGAATCTTGGAAATTTATTTGAGAAGAAAAGATTGGGGCTCAATGATGTAAAAGCTATGAAATTTGAATCTTAGAAATTCATTTGAGAAGAAAATAAAGTAAAGGAAACTATATTTTGAAGTATTAAGAATCTGGAAATTCATTTGAGAAGAAAAGATGGGGGCTTAATGATGTAAAGGCTATGAAATATTTATAAGGTAAGGGAAATGAGAAGAAAAGATTGGGGCTAAATGATGTAAAAGCTATGAAATATTTATAAGGTAAAGGAATTAGAAGAAAAGATTGGGGCTCAATGATGTAAAAACTATGAAATATCTATAAGGTAAAGGAGTGTTGAGTTTCAAATTTAGGGAAAGAAAGGTGATGTTCAAAATCATTAAAGGCTATCCAGATATAACAATCCTCACTTAAAAAGGAAAAAGAAAGGATTGACAACAATCCCTGAAAAGAAAAGAAAAATATATAGGATTGAAAGAAATCCAAATGAAAAAGACAAAAGAAAGAAAAAAAAATATGGGAGTGAGGAGAAGCTTGAGGATATGTCTAATAAAAAATTGGCTTCGCTGGACCTACCTAAAGGGAAAACCTAAATACATTCCTAAACTTAGTGTTCTCATGAAATTCCTATCCTTTGGATATTTTAAGTGACTATATATTGCAACATATAGTCATTCTTGAAATAAATAGAAGCCTAGAACTCTTAAACTTGATGACTAGATAATTCNAAAATTGAATAAAAATTATAAAATTAGATTCAAATGATGTTTTAATATAAATAATAATTTTTAAATCTTGCTCAAAACTCTTATTGTCTTATGTCTTATGGCTACATGATTAGGGTTGTTAAAATGACTCTTTGTTCGTGAACAGCTTGTGTTCGGCTCGTTAAGCAAACGAGTCGAACACGAACACAATTTTTGAGCTCGAAATATAAACGAGCAGAACACTAGCTGAGCATGGCTCGCTCGTGTTCGGCTCGTTTACACCCCTAATCAGACGAATACTTAGACAAAATTTTATGATTTCTTTTTAAGAGTATTGTAATTATTATAATTATTTAAAGGTTATTTTTAATGATTATTTAAATATAAAAATATGTTTTAATCTTCAAAAATCATTTTTAAATTTTTATTAAACTTCATAAGTCCAAGAAACTCAGAGGAACAAATTTATATTTTTATGATTTATTTTAAATTTATTGTAATTATTTTAATGGAAAATAAGAAAAATACATTCTAAGCCTTTAGAAATTTATTTTTAATTTAGAAAAAATAGGAAAAATATTTTAAGGGATATCAAGTGATCAAGGAATAATTGCACACATTTTGAATTATTTTTATATTTTTAAAAAAGTTTGATTATTTTAATTATTTTTAATTCAAAAAATACTTTAAAAATAAAATATTTTTACTAAAATAGATTTTATTTTTATTAAATGCCACTTAACGCAGGAAACTTGGAAAATTATTTTCATAATTTTTCAAAGCTTATTTGATTAAATATAATTTATTTTGTGTAAATATATTATTTTTACTTACAAAATCCACTTTAATGACCAAATCAACTTAAATAAACTTGAAATTCTTACAATGAGTTGAAATGATTTTTATGAACTATGTGAAATTGAGTTTTTCAAATTTTGTTTTATATTTAATTTAAATAAATTAATATAAGGTAAAAAATTTTAATTAATAACAGAAATATATAAAACTATTCAAATCATCACATTATTTTTCTTAAGCTCCGCCAACCATAGGAAACCTAAGAAAATTAATCCCATAATTTTCTGAGGGATATTTCAATTTATATAATTAAATAAAGCTAAAATAGCCACTTAGGCTTAAAAATTAGGGTTAGAAGCACAGAGGTGCTCTCTAACTTTGAAAAAAATCAGAGAACGTGCCCTCTATCATGTGGAATCAACCCTAAAAATTCTAAGTCATGGTGATTAGTATTTAATCATAATGAATTAAAATACCTTCGAGAGTATTTAATTAATTAAAAATCTTACACTTGGCAAATAATTTTTAGTTTTGATTCACATTATTCTCCTCTGTTCACTAAAGTAAGAGGGTATTTTTCTTTTATTTTTATAAATTTTTACACAAAGTTATGATTTTTTAAAAATCAAGCATTAAAATAAATCAAAAATTCCCCCATTTATCTACTTATCCACGCGGCACCACCTCAATCTCGTCCGCTCTGAAGTCTCCACGCGACGCTCTACTGTTTGACACCGCCAGCCATGTAGTCGTCTCATCGGCCTGCCTTTTCGCACCAAAGATTCGTTCTACTCAATCTTCTCTGTTGATTAAATAAACCCGCGATCGGACGGCTCCCCATTATCGTCCCCAAATGACCTCGCCCGAGAACCGTTCACACTAAAACCCTAAGATTTTCATCTAGACTCAACCAAATTGCATGGGGTTTGTCTTTAAACCTTCATCTACTCGAGATGAACACAACTACATGGCTTATCAAGCATGAAATTAATCCATTACTCATGGAGAATCAAAACATGCTTGGGTTAGGGTTAGAGCTTAATACCTTTATTTAAAAGGGGAGGCCTTAATTAGATGGTTGTGATAGCTTTGATTGGGTCCAACGAACCTCCAAATGAAGTCTCAGGCCCTGGTGAATTGTCTAGCTATGTTTTTTACCAAGCTCAATTTCAGGTGTCGATCAAAGTCTATGCTAGGGGCTGTTTGAAAGGGGACTTTTGTGGGGAATCAACTCCTCTCACTATGGGGAGGGTGTGTGCACAGTTAATTGAAGTTTGATAGACTGTGAAAGTATGGGGAAATTTGTCTTGATTTTAGGACAAATTTTAAACCTAAAATTGAGCTCTCATAGTGGAAAGCAGAGGGGCAAAATGGTTGCAATAAGCTTAGGAATTCCTGGAGAGTGTCCGAGAGCAATTGGGCAGAGTTTCCCCAAGAAAATTTGAGCTCTCCTCTTTTGGTCATAGAGAGGGGATTTAAATAACATGGCTTGGGGTGGATGCTGATCCCAATTTTTTTAATGTAAGGATTATGAAGTTGACACCACTACAGCGCCAAAAACTTGATCCTTATATGAAAAGTAAGTTTTGTAATATATATATAATTATAGGTAATTAATAATAAAATTCTACGCAAGTATATGTATCGTTATCAAGTAATAATGGACTTTCTATTTAAGCCCCAAATATCAATCCCACGGGGAACGTGTAACTTAGCAATGATAAATTTTATCAGGAAATTTACAGAAAATCAAACAAAATCACTGTCAATAATTTCAAATGTTGATATATTAACCAAACTAAATTACTTAACTATTAGCAAAACTAAAATTCAATTTTTTAATAATAACTACTAGTCTACTAACAATGTTTATGTAATGAATGTTTCTTATCTGAAAAAGCATCAATCTCACTACAATGAAATTCTTATGAAATGAGATGAGATAAATGTTTATACTATGTATTGTGCCAAATAGGAGCAATTTTAATTCTCTACCCTGATATAGTGCATAGAAATCATTGGTTAATATTAGGTTTAGTCCCTAAATTCGTGGCTAGGCTAGGAGGATACCGGCTCCCACTCCAGAGCTCCCACTTCCCATCACATGAAGGCCAACTCTCACTTTAGTGTTTAAACAACAAGACCAAATTGGGGATTTTATTCTGTCACCCTAAAGATTCTCCAATTCTACACCCAACAAAGAATATTTCTTTGCACTTAATTTCATGAATGAATTTCTCCTTCATGAAATCAAATGTGATCCTCACTCTGTTGTAGAACGCATACGCCGTTTCCCGGATCATATGTTTCACAACAAATTTTAACAAATCAATTGACCAAATTGAAAAGTAAATTAAGTTTAGAGTTGAAAAATCATCATAATTTATTTTATATTTTAATTATGGCACATTCATATTCTCTTCATTTCTCCATATCTCAGAGTAGGGGGAAGGATAGAAGAAACTACTCAGACTTCATGAAAAAGATACGACAAAACACAAATTTTATATATAAAATAAAGTTCATACAACTCTAAATAAACAAACAAAGTTATCTGGAACTCTTTCCCAAAGCAAATCCTTTGTAGCCTTTCCTTAGAAATGTAAGAAGAAGAACTCTCTCACTTTTCTCCTTCTCCAACACTCTTACAGAAAGTTTCACACTAAATCTCACCAAAAAAACTCTAAACTATGAAAGCAAAATTATTAATTGACTCCAATATGTGGTGGAATGAAGATGGATTATGGAAATGTAGCATGGTGGAATGTTGTAGAGCGAAAAAATGAACGTAGAGGAGCCCCTTTTCTGATGAAATTTTGTCCCAAATAAATCCCAAGGTCGGTTCTCCAATAGGTGCCTCCAAAAACTCTTCAAAAAATCATCCAAATACATCGAACCTTCTAGAAATGGGGTCTGAACTGCCTTTGGCGCCGTCGGTGCTAAGTAAAAATCCTCCAGCTTTCGGTTGTTCTACGACGTCGGTGCTAACCTTGGTGCTGTCGGCACTAAGTATTTCCTCAAAAATGTCATTTTAACTCCAAATTTCATCCATTTTGCTTTCTTTTTGTTTTAAGCCCTAAAAATAAACAACCTGCAAGAAAATATCAAAATATCTTCCATTAATGTGCAATAACACCAAAAATAGGCATAAAATATGGGTCAAAAAATGCATATATTTTCAGTGTATTAAAATCCCCCAATCTTACATGTTACTTGTCCTCAAGTAACTTCTCTACTACATAAAAATATGACTTGCGATAAAGAATTTAACTTTTATACTTCCATATTTTAGTTCTCTAAATATAATAGTTTTACTTAAGAAAAATTCAAAACAACTCTAGTTAATACTAAAGGTATAAGGATATTTAGTAATTAAGTCTAAGGTTTCTGATCCTCTATTCTTTTCAAGAAAAATTGCAATTTATTATATTAAAGTCACTTAAGAAATTCATATGAAAAAGAACTTCATAAAACTTTATTAATAATTAAGTTAATATTTAAATCAAAAGTTTAGAAAAATGTGTCCAAGTCTTTTTCCTTAAGTTGATTCAAGTGAAGCCACTTTTTAATTAGGCATCTCCTCAAGCTTCTCCCCACATCTTTTCTTTTTCTTTTCTTTTTTTTTTATTTTACTTTTCTTTTTATTTTCTTTTTCTTTTCTTTTTCTTTTCTATATGTGAGGATTACTATATCTGTATAGCCTTTAATAATTTTGTAATTTACTATCCTCTTCTTAAAGTTAAAAACTTTTACATTTCTTCACTTAACAAATTTATATTAACTTAAAGATTTTATAAATTTTAATTCTTTTCTTTTTACATGAATTTTTTAAGATTTTTACTACTTCAAAAATACAAATTTCCTTACTTAAAATAGATAAACATAGTCTTATTCTCTTTTATCAAATATCTTATCCCCTAGAATTAACCTTTATTATTGAAAACTTTTACTTAAATTTACTATATATTTAAAAATATAAATATAGTTATCTCAAGTTAACTCTAATACCAAAGGTCATGTTAAATTTAAAATTTTGAAAATATAGTTAAGTGAGGACAAATAAAATTAAGTTATTTCTCTTTTTCTAAAAAATGATTTTTCTTCTCCCCGCCAAACTTAAATTCATAAAAAAATTTGCAGATTCTGATTTTTTACATACATAAAAAAAAATTTTGAATATATAACAAAGTGCTGATTCTGATTTAATGTTTGTGAAAGAAAACATTAAATACATAAAAAAAAAATCATACCTGTTGGAGATTCTGATTTTTTGAACATAAATTTTGAAATACAGCAGGTACTAATATGAAAACTACAAGGCTAAAAATAGTAATTGCACATAATACATATAAAATTTGCCGAGAAAGAGCTAATCACAATACATAACAAAGTGCTGGAAATAAGAACATAACTAAACTAAACTCTAAAAATGAAAACAGTTTTCCACATTACAGTTTCACATTACATAACAAACAAAATCTTCAACAACATCATAACACAAACAATACAATGACATAGTACAAACACAAAAAAACAAACAAAAAGATCACCAGTCATTACCTTCTTCATCATTGACATCTAACTTCTGTCGTTGATATGGAGTATAAGTAGGGTGAATAGGGAACTGAACTGTATTGTCACCCCTCAAGTATCTTACTAAAGCATCATCATAAGCAGCATCATACTCAAATTTTTGGTGAATCAGATCATCAATGTGAGCATTTCTAGCCTCCATATTTTGCATCCTATGATCCATCCTCAAAACATCTCCCTGCAGAATCGTCATCTGGTCCAACAACTCTTTGTTGCGGGGCTCACTTGAAGTAGGCTCACTAAAAGTAGGGGTTCTAGAAGTAGAAGAAATGTCCCTGTCCTGTCTTCCAGATCTCCAATCAACATGGGACTCATAAGTCTTGATGTTGGCAGGCATAATCAGTTTCGGAGGGTCAATCCTCTTCTCATCAGGTCTGAATCAACTTCTGCATGCTCACAAAGTGTGTAAATGAGAGCAGGGTGCACCAAACCACCAATGGTCTCTCTCAGAGCAATAGATCGAACGTTCATATAAATGATAGAGTCTACATTTATAACCATCACTTGCTGAATACAGTAGTTAAGGATGGCTCTATCCTTGGTTACTTTGCTATAATGGTTTGTTGGAATCATCCTTCCAGAAATAAAATAAGGCCAAGCCTTAGACACTACATTTGACATAGAAAGGGGAAAGTTAACTTTAACTCCATTTTTTATTTTCCAAGTCCCTTTCTCACTAGTTAGAAAAAAAAAATTCATCTATAGCTTGAACTGTAGCAGAAAACGAATGATACTGACATCTATAAAAATCTAATAATTGATAAAACTCATTAATTTTTTTTGAAGTAAACTCCACCCTTTTTCCTCGGACAAAAATAAAATCATCAGAAACCTCTGGAAGTTTGGCATAAAATTCTATCATAATCCCAACTATCGCATCGGCAGTAAAATAGCAGAAGTTTTTCCACTTCTGAGCAATAATCACTCATTCAACTTCTCCTCCCAGATTTTTAAAACCTCGGTTTTGAATCACTTTTTTATTTTCTTGAAAATTATGAAATCGAGCTTTGGCTTTAAAGCTAATAAACCCTTGCTCGTCATATTCTATTTTCCTTTTGCTCGATCTAGGTGTCATAAGAAATCTAGAAAATTTTGATAAAAGTCTGAATAAATCCCAAAATTTCAAAAATAAAAAATGTAAACCACTTTATACTCAAATCCACTAAGTAAGAGTTTTTCACTAAAGCATTTTCTCAAAATCTCCCAAAAAATTTCAAAATTTTGGATCTAGTCAATGTGAGAAAAATCTTTGGTGAAAATAATAAATTTTTACTTTAAAGTGTAGCTCTTACCTAGCAAAGATAAAATTTGTACTTTCTTTGCCTCTAAATTTCCTCAAATCCGCCCAAAATCAAGTCCTAGGTGCAAAACCGAAGGTTGAAGGTGACTTAAGCGATAAAAATGGAGGTTTACGGAGAAAATTGTGAATTAAAGGGTTAATTTGCCGCTCTCGGGTTGAAGGGGCCATTGGCGCCAATGTCAGCACCGTCAGCTCTGAAGGACCGAAATTCATTATTTTGATTTTTCAAATTTTCAATTTCCTTTCAATTTTCTCCAACGTTTTTTTTTTTTAAACACAAATTTTTATCTAAATTCATAAATACACATTTCACAAACAATCATTTTCACAAACAACAACAAACTAAATTTTATATATGAAAACACACTTTTTACAAACACATTTCACAAATCACAAATTCACGCCTATGAAGTAAACTAATTATAAATTAGCGTCAAAATGAAGCCACAACACTAAACGTAGACATAAAACTATACACATAATCAAAGTTCAGAATAAACCAAATCAAACCTAATTAAATCTACACAATTACACTAAACACGTAAACATTTTTAAACAAGTAGAGAATTCACAATCTTCAATCATTCAGTCACATCTTCAGTGTTATCACCACCTCTATTATCTCCCATGGATTGGTAATGAACATATAGGTTGTAGAAGGATTGGTACGGGAATTGATCTGTCAAATTTTCTTCAATCCACCCATTTTCTTTAAACATCCGAACTAATCCTGCTTCAAAAGTTCCAATGGGATCAAAATTCTCTTTCATTCTCCAATCTAGGTGATCAAAAAGGTACTTGAGATCTCCCACTGCATTCATAATACTCTGAAGTTCTCTTTCAATTTTCTTCAATTTCTTCTCTAAAGCAAGCGAACTTCCAACTGTTGGTGGCATTAATGGAGATGAAGCATGTGAAGAAGGATCTATAATAGCATTTAGTGCTTCATTTCCATTACAAATATATTGATCATCAATAGGGAGCATGGGCTCCCATGGTAGTAAAACTTTTTCCCAACTTTCATATGGCACTTGGGATTGACTGCAAATCAGAAAAATTGTAGAAGGATTCCCAAGTCCATAAATTGGCCCATTCATAATGATTCCCATCACAGATTTAAATATAATTGAACATATATCAATGGGTTTTTCCATTTGAATACAGTAGTTTAAAATAGCACTCTCCTTGGTGACTCTATTGATCTTCATAGTTAGGGAGTAATTTTGCATAAATAAAGAAATGTCATTGCTTCAAAATTGGATTAAGTGATGAAGCAAGAAAACTAATATATCCTTCATCTCTTACTTCCCACATATCACTTTCATCCATCAAAAAATTATAAATATCTTTCATCAAATCTCGCGTAGGAATGAAACCTGCATAATGACATATTAGAACATTTCTATCATATACAGTTCATTAATCCTCGTATGAGTAAATGGTACGGCCTTACCTCATACGAAGGCAACTCCTTAGGTAATTCCAAGTAAATTTGCATAGAGTTCCTTCACTATAGGTAAAACAACCATAGCAGTAGTGTAACACAGAACTTCCTATCGACTTTGCAAAATGATTTTGTTAACTGGAGCACTTGGATTGATCAACCCATGATTAACAAATCCTCTTTTCTTGATTAACCTCTTCTTCGCAATAACTTTATCGTATAATCTCTGTATGTCAAAAATAATATGCTTTATTCTATTGAAAACTCCATACCTTGAAGTATTTCTGGAGTTTAAAGCCATGGAATCCGAAAATAGAAAGTTTCTAGGCATCCTAAGAAGTTTTAGGACTTTAAAAACACCTCCCGACGATTATGGATCAAAATCCCACCAAAGTCCGCTAAAAGTCGCAGAAACCGTCCAACCACTCTCGGCACCGCCGGTGCTCTCGATGTGCACTGCCTACGCTGAGATCCACTTTTTTGGGCGTCGTTGGCGCCCATTCTGGCGTTGTCGGTGCCAGTGGCCAAATTTTTGCGATTTTCATTTTTCGTTCAATTAAATTCCAACTTTTCTTCCAATACTAATATTTGACTTAATTTATAATAAATGCAATTGTGTAGGATTATTATCTACAAATATATAAGACACTTAACAAACTAAATAGTAATACATAAACATATAATTTTGGGTTGCCTCCCAAAAAACGCTTGGTTTAATGTCATCAGCCCGACATACTATTTATTTAGTTGGTGTTGACCTCACTTTTGGTTGAGGTCTAGAAATTTTTTTTAATAGCCTAGGTCTAGCCATAGGATTTTCCTATAGACTAGTCTTAGAAAATTAGAAAGGATACCCTTACCATTAGAAACTCAAAACTCTTCTTTTTACTCAACTTGAAGTTCCACATATTGGTCCTAACCTCTAATATTTAGTAGTAAGATCATTATGGGGGAAGCTCAAGAAGAGTTCCTATAGGGCTAGTTGGCCTTAGGATTGACCCTGGGTGTTGACTTCGAACTAGGGTACATCATATCTTCACAATACATTGGTCTATGACTCATTCAAAATGGTTCTCTACCCAATTGCACTTGAAATGGCCACCATTAATTCATGGTTCATTTAGAATGGATATCTATCCAATTCTATGTGAAATGCCTAACTAACATTAATCCATGGTTCATTTAGAATGGATTTATCCAATTCTATGTGGAATGCTTAACTTGGGTTAATCCATGGTTCATTTAGAATGAATATTTATCCAATTCTATGTGAAATGCCTAACTTGATACTTTGCCCCTAGGCACCTCCAAATTACCTAACCAATTCTATGTGAAATGCCTAACTTGGTCTTTTGCCCCTATGCACCTCCAAATTACCTAACCGCGGGACCCAAATTTGGCCAAAATTCCCAAATTTTTGCCAAAATACCCAAAATTGATCAAAACTTATTCCAAACACTTTGAATATATCCACTTGGGACCCAAATTTGGCCAAAATTTCTAAATTTTGCCAAAATACCCAAAATTGATCAAAACATACTTCAAACACTTTGAATACATCCAAATTTGCCAAAATTGACAAAAATTTCCAAAAATGGCCAAATTACCAAGATACACCTCCATGACCCAAAAATCAAAAAATTTCAAAAATTCCTAAAGAGTCCCAATAAATCCAAAATATTCCCAATTTCATTTTGTCCAACTACACCATGATCCAATTTGGTCAATTTGACCATCTTTGACAAAACCCCCAAATTAGCCCCAACATTGGCTAACACCAAAAATCTCAANGATTTTTAAGGCTTAAAAATAGAATTTTCACCAAAATAATTCTAAAAATCAAATAAAAATTAAAAAAATACAAAATAAATTTCTCTCGATTCTTTGACATCAGAGAAATTTTACAAAAATATAAAACATATTTTTCAACTTATAAAATATTTTATTTTTATTAAAATCCCTAGAACTTCAATTAATTTTAATAAATCACAGAAATTCAAAAAATTATGAATTTTTGGCCAAATGACTTTCTGGTCTAGTGGCAGCTCATATAAAAATTTCAAGTGATTAGGAGTTGTCTTGATCATCTTTTAGAATTTTCCTTAAAAATGCATATTTTTGCATAAAAATAATTATATGAATTAAATTAAATTGTGAAAATCCACATATTCTCCTCTGGTGTCTTAATTGACCTATCAGTAGGGTTACATAAAAATTTCAAAGTCATTTGACTTAAATTTGACAAATTATGAAAGTTTGGACCCTTAGGGGCAAAATTGTAATTTTGGATATTTTGGCCTTAATGAACATTTAGGCTTAATCAAAATGGAAAATGGATAATTTTTTATATTAATTAACTCATTTGATGATTTGCAATAAAAAAAATGGACTTAATTGGTAGAAACCCACTCCACTTTGTCAAATTACAAGATAAATGACTTTTGAATTTAGGGGTATAACTTTGGAAATCAATGATTTCACACCCCTATTTGATAATCAAAATGATGTTTAAATAATCTTGATAATGATCACTTAAAGTTTTAAATCTTTTCAAAATTAATACACACACTTAATACACTCATTTAGGTCTTAAGGACTTAGTGGTGAACTTAAGTTGAAATCCACTTGTTAAAAGAGGATTAGAAAAATCAACACAAATAAACTCTTTTAAAACACCACAAGTCCAATTAGGACTAAAAATATGGCTAAATGTTCTTAAACAAATTGATTTGCCTCCTTTGGGGACCATTTTAGAATTACCTTATTCTTGGGAATAATCAAGACATCAATGTTCACTGAGTATCAGGATGCTATGAGTGAATTATTAAGTTGGGAATAATCAAGACATCAATATTCACTGAGCATCAGGATATTCAGAATGAATTATTAAATAAGGATAATCAAGACATCAATATTCACTGAGCATCAGTATATTCAAGATGAATTATTAAGTAACGAACCCAATGTCTTTTACCAGATATTAAGAAGGTTGCATGGACCTGCTCCCTACTCTTAATCTCGTGAATACCTTAGGGATCTACTAAACTTAATATGTTTCAGCTTAAAATATTATCCTTAAAATTTAAGGACCCCCCAATACACAACATAGAGTTAGGAAGGTTTCCAAGACTTCTCTATATACATAAATGCTCTGACATGCATTTTGAGTTTCAGGTGATGGAACGAGAAGACTCGCTCTATATACATAAATGCTCTGACATGCATTTTAAGTTTCAGGTGGTGGAACGAGAAGACTCACTATATACATAAATGTTCTGACATGCATTTTGAGTTGCAGGTGGTGAAACGAGAAGACTCACCAAATACACTTTTACAGTTTACAGCGTTTTACAGTCTTTCTTGTACTTTCTTACCGCACTTTTATTTATGCTTGTATTTGCATATCTGCATAGAAAATATTAAATTGCATAAATCACCCCCACAACATTTCAGAAAATATAAGACAACTCAAAACATAATCACAAACATCAAAAAAAATACAACTTCAACTAAATTAAAATGTCTCTATGGGAAAATTGGGAACCCCTCGGAGGAGGTAACCTACTGTTGCTAACGAGGCTTCCCTCGATGAAGATGAAATTATGGAACTCATTAAGTTGAGTTTAGTAAATTCATTTAGACTAAGTGATTCCAATAAAAAATAGTAGTACCGGGACGAAAATTATGGAACTCATTAAGTTGAGTTTAGTAAATTCATTTGGACTAAGTGATTCCAATAGATTATGGAACTCATTAAGTTGAGTTTAGTAAATTCATTTGGACTAAGTGATTTCAATAGAAAGTGGGAACCCCTCGGAGGAGGTAACCTACGGTTGCTAACGAGGTTTTCCATGGTCTAAATGAATCTTATGGAACTCATTAAGTTGAGTTTAGTAAATTCATTGGACTAAGTGATTCCAATAGGAAATAGTGGTGCCGGGACGATGGAACCGTGGGATCTTGACTGGTGTTGCTTTAATCAACTTTAATATGCCCATAATAAAATTTAAAGAACTTTAATCATACGGTCACCTGATTTGACACTATAACCAAATGACCTAGAAAACTTAAACTCTGCTACAATGAGGAGCTTGGAGCTTACATGGTGGTCA
>JXCR01137623.1:5039-25774 GCA_002079205.1 Phalaenopsis hybrid cultivar | reverse complement strand
TAACAGAAGGGGGATAAATTATCTCTTAATTTATGAATATTCTTTCAAGCATATTATCAATGGGGTTATCATTGACTGCAATCTTCATTTTGTAAGTATCAAATAAAATTTTTATTAATCTTCACCTTTCGTGATAAAAATGAATCAAAAAATTTAATTTATTTATTTATTTGAGAAATGATTTTTTACTCTTTCACAACCTCATATTTGGAACAATCAAATTTGGCAAGGTATAATGTTGGATGCATGCTTATTCTTTGGCAATTAATATAAGAATTTGCTTTTAGCTTGTAATTTTTTATGGTATGTTCTTGATTTCTCTACTTCATTTACAACATAATTTTAAAACGTAAAGTTCCACATGAATATAAAATCTATATAAAAAATATAATATTTCTTTAGATCACTTGTTTTTAAAATATAATTTGTTTTTTAACATAATAAAATAACATAAAAGGTGTAATGAAAGAAAGCATCGAGCATACAACTTATGATGAAGTATTTTATTAGAAGGGAATTTGCCTATTTAGTAGATTAATTTGATGATGATGGCCTATTTAAGATATAATTATATTTGTTTCAATGAACTCAATTATAGTTGCTGTGATTATAACGAAGTTAGAATACAACAAGAATAGCAATAAGCATGTATCCCACTAATTGGGATCGGCTACATGAATCTTTTTTTCTCCATTGTGCCCAATTGAGTGTCACATTTTCATTTAATTTTAATAGTTTAAAAACTTTTTTTATACAATCTACAAGTATTTTAACATAATTCAAATCTATAACATATGCTCTCCTAATTGGATCATCACATGATTGACATTTAGTGTTACCAAACCATCTAAGATGCTCTCTCTAATGTTATCTGCCACTGGTGATATCCATTTTGTATTTTGTCTCTAAGTGCCAAGCCACTCATCCACCTTAAAATTCTCATCTCAACAACACTTAACTTTGTTTTATACTTCTTTTCTAATGGGCAACAATTTGTGTCATAGAGCAATGCAGGTCTCACCGTCATCTTATAATTTTTTTTTTTTTATCTAAGTTAAAATCTTCTATTACACAATAGGCCTAATGCATTCCCCCCACTTCAAACAACTAAGTTGAATTCTATTAATAGCATCTTAACATGCCAAAACTTACTGAGACGATCAGTTGTATAATGCAGGTGCACATGTCAAGTAGTAATGCGTATTAGAGTATCGTGTATCAATCCTACAAGGAAAGTGCAATATTTGTTTTCACAAAAAAATCTCTATTTTACTGATTTAGTTAACATAGCTTGGTTATTATTAAAAAGTGGGTTGAAATCTTAGTTATACTGAAAATAAAATAGACCGCTAGTAGAGGAAAAAGAAAAATGGGAAGTATCTTAAGAGCTCTTCAAGATTGATGAGGCTCGAGCCTCTGCAATTGATGAGGAAACAGAAAAATTTTTTTCCTACGTGCTTGTTTTCAATCGGGGATATGTTGCTCCTTATGTCTATGCTCAGGTCAAAAGAAACCTAGAACCTATGAAGTTGAAGCTTCCTCAATCCCCATTACATTCTACATAATTATTCTAATCCTCAGAAAGATTACAGAATTCCACTGGAATATGCATATTCTCACAAAATTTTATAGTTAACACTTCATTCCCACTATGTGATGGTTAGAAGTCGTTTCACAAAATATTTTAACATCTTAGTTTCCCAGACTAGGAGTAAGTTAAGATTGGAGGTTAAGCAACAACATAGGCCATGAAAGCACGAGAAAATATTAACGAAAAATCTTCTTAGAAAACAATCACATATTTTAAGAGACCGCTATTATTAAAAAGTGGGTTGAAATTTTAGTTATACTGAAAATAGAATAGACCGCTAGTAGAGGAAAAAGAAAAATGGGAAGTATCTTAAGAGCTCTTCAAGATTGATGAGGCTCGAGCCTCTGCAATTGATGAGGAAACAGAAAAATTTTTTTCCTACGTGCTTGTTTTCAATCGGGGATATGTTGCTCCTTATGTCTATGCTCAGGTCAAAAGAAACCTAGAACGTATGAAGTTAAAGCTTCCTCAATCCCCATTACATTCTACATAATTATTCTAATCCTCAGAAAGATTACAGAATTCCACTGGAATATGCATATTCTCACAAAATTTTATAGTTAACACTTCATTCCCACTATGTGATGGTTAGAAGTCGTTTCACAAAATATTTTAACATCTTAGTTGCCCAGACTAGGAGTAAGTTAAGATTGGAGGTTAAGCAACAACATATGCCATGAAAGCACAAGAAAATATTAACGAAAAATCTTCTTAGAAAACCACAACGCAAACTTCTACCTCTATATCACAGAGACAGAAAGACAAGTCTAGCCACAAATTGTCGAGAAAACCATAGATTCAAAATTCATGCATATTTTCCTTACAAAAAATAAATTGGAGAATAAACTTACAATAAAACTTGTCCTCTCCATAAGAATAGCCTCATTTCCTCTCATACAATAGATTTCTTAAGAAATCTCTAGAATTTAATGGTGGAAACTTACCAGTTGAGGTTCCAATCTAAAGGAAGGAGAGAAATATAAGAGGATAACTTTTCTTGATCAAAACTCTACCTTTCTTACAGCCTCCGGCCAACCATGATGCCCTAAGATCAGCCTCATGCATTAATTTATAAGAAAAGCTCAACAAAAGTNGAAACTTACCAGTTGAGGTTCCAATCTAAAGGAAGGAGAGAAATATAAGAGGATAACTTTTCTTGATCAAAAATCTACCTTTCTTACAGCCTCCGACCAACCATGATGCCCTAAGATCAGCCTCATGCATTAATTTATAGGAAAAGCTCAACAAAAGTAAAAAAAAATTCTTGCCAAAATAGGTTATGCGAACTGGCATGGTGCGCCAGAGCTTGCGCATGGTCGTCGCGATTACTGTGTGGGTGCATTGAAGTTTGAACAAACGTGCGGGAGCAGGTTTGCGGGATTTAGTGTGAGTGCTTTAAACTGGGTGCAGGAGCACTGAGCATGGCGCGGGCGCATCATCTTGTAAGTGCAAGTGCACTGGTCTGAAATCCTTGTATTGTGCTCATTTTTGTTCTACTTTGCTCTAGATTCTCCGTTCACCTATCCCATGCACAATTAAGGGAAAAAAAATCTTTCTCAAACATGATATTAGTCAAAAAGATGAAAATACATGGGGAAATATGTTATAAAAATAACACATATTTTACTCTTATCAAATCCCTCAAACTTACCTATTGTTGGGCCTCAAGTAATTACATAGCTCAATCCTAATATTTAAAAAATACAAGGAGCTCTTGAAATATTCTACTTTTTCAATTTTCCTTATGAAGTGTAATAGGAGGTGGTAAGTATTGTCTAAGGTTTAATTGTCTTTAATGTTGAACAACTCAATTCCTTACTTTAACTTCCTTTGTTCTCTTTTTTAAGAACTTCTAGTAAATATTAAATGTGTTTGTTTAAGAGATTTTTTTCTTACCTCTACTGTTTTTTAGTCTTATGTTTAGTGGATTAACCAATCTAATACTACTTAATTTTCTTCTCTGAATCACAACTCTTGAAGGATTCCCATAAGCTATCAATCTTCTTTACTTAAGTCCTAATTGACCCCCTTTTGTTATCGCTCACTTTTTTTTAGTTTTTGTTGTGCCAACTTCAAGCTTCTTCCTAGGGCTTTTTGCATTTTGTTCTCTTTTGATTTTCTTTTTTTTTTCTTTTTTTCTCTGAGAATTACAATATATGATGAATCACTTTTTCTTATTTTCCATAATGAAGGGCAATGTTTCTTAAGTACTAGATTATACAATGATAGTTTAAATTCCTCCCTCTAGGTTATATTCAAAGTTAAAATTTAAGATAGCATAACATTGGCTACTATGAAAAGAAAAAGAATCAAAAATAGTTTTGGTTTGCTATTGCATCTCTAAACTCAACTTTATTTAATATTGTGTAGATCTTCTTAAGGAAGAGATTGAAACTGTTTAGGTCTTCAAAATTTTATTATTGAACATTAAAGCAAATTTTTCCTTAAAAACATTTATTTTTTTCTTTCCTTGGATTTTATATGGCAATTTTAAATTTTTAGAATTCCTTAACATGAGTTATCTAGTAGATCTTAAATCTGACACTGAGCTATGTAACATACCTATAGGGCAGTAATAAATTTTGTCCCCACAAAACATGGTTTGTGTCATACTTGTTTAACATTCCTATTCCAATATATCTCAGCAGAACATCACAACTGCAATAAGAGGTTAGCCCCAACAATTTGAAGAAATAGAAGAGACATATGGAGTAATAGCATGTCATCTAAACACTCAGCATCATAAAACACAGTCATGCAGAAAAATCACACTAAATATAAAACATAGCAACAAGTACAAATTATGCCCTAGGCACTCGGCAGAGACAACAACACACAAAAAAAGAGAAACAACACTTAATATTGTGGTCGTGCAACCATGCAATAGGCCCTTAGAAGCAACTAGCTTTATAGGGTCAAAAGGGACAACAACACACAAACACCTACTACAAGGAAATCAACAATTCAAAAGTCACCCATGTCCCTGCACTGATCGCTCGAAGTCTTCTCCTCTAACATGAAGTTTGCAAGCACACCATTGAGTGAACCCCTCAACACTGTGAGCACGCAACATCACAAGAGTAGAGCCACAATTTTCCCCCACCTTCACCCCCCTCCCCCCCGCTCAAAGTGTATGAGAATCTTGATGGGGAATGTGACGGTCAGCTCTAATGTGTACAACGTGTACGCCTATGGACTTATTCTGCCATTGCATCCTCCTTAGGATGTCGAGAGGATCTTCTCGTGATGCCTCGGGTAGCTCGGAGGTGTCTTCTCTTCAAGCCACCCCTTTTATGACTGAGTGCAGGAGAAATCCAGAGATTTTTTATAACTACCAAGGACTAACTACCAGTCATATGTGTGATGAACTAATCAAGCCATGATCTCAAATATTTCCCCCAACTAGTCCTGAAAGCTCCCAACCACTCTCTCATTAGTCACATCAATGAAGCTAGTGATAGATCTTAGAGATACGGAGGCCAATTATAAGGAAATTTTAGGTTTATGCCAAGACATTCCTAGATTTGAATTTTATTGGCAAGAATCAACTTCCGTTGACACTAAACACCTTTGATCAAAATAAATCATAAGGCCATTGAAAAGAACTAGAATTTAAGTTCAAACTTACAAAGGAGGAATCTCTAAAGCTTAAGCAACTGTGGTTCACAAATTCGATAGATCCTAGCTCGTTCTAAGATAATGAGGTCAGATCTGGTGTATAACTCCTTTTAGTTAGACTGAAAGCGAAGGGTCTCTGATTTGGGCTTCTGTGTTTTCTGTAGCTAGGAGGTAGTTTGCCTAAAAAAACTTTTTTCCTTTCACACTAGTTGAGCAAGAAAGGGAATTTGGAAAAAAAAAATTGAGGAAAATGCCAATTAAAGTCCCAACAGCTCATTAAATAGGGCCTGGCACGATCGCGTTGTGATGCTAGAGCAGGCACAACTTTGTATCAGGATCAAGTGTGGGTGCACTGAGATCTGAATGCTAGTGTGTTGGAGTGCCTAGGGCATGTGGGTGCGTCAATGAATGTGGGTATATGATCCACAAAAAAATAACATGTTTTAGTACTTATTTTATAAGCCTTTTATGTATATTTTTAATGATATTGCACTTTAAAGGAATATATTTTACATGTTTTTAGTTTCAGGTACATGGAATGAACATTTAGAGTGAATGAGAGAAAAAGGAGAAAAATTGAAGATATTTGTGTGGTGTCATAGCACCACCCCTTGGTGTCATAGCGCCACAGAAGAGCGAGAAGGGTGTTATAGGGCCCCAGACTAGCGTTATAGCGTCAGTAACTACNATGAACATTTAGAGTGAATGAGAGAAAAAGGAGAAAAATTGAAGATATTTGTGTGGTGTCATAGCACCACCCTTGGTGTCATAGCGCCACAGAAGAGCGAGAAGGGTGTTATAGGGCCCCAGACTAGCGTTATAGCGTCAGTAACTACTTTTTAAAAGATACATCAAATTTGGCTGAATTTTGGAGGGGTGTTTGAAGCAACTCTTGGTTATTTTCTACTTTCTATTTAATGAGAAGTATTTGGTCGAATTTAGATACCTTTTGGAGCCCCAAAGGTTCAATCGGGCAGCAATAGTAAATTAGGTTTTTCATATTTTGTGTTCAAGTGTAAGTATGAGTGTTTTTTAGTGTGTAGAAGTTTGGAGATTGCTCAAAGGAAACTCTAGAAGTTTATTTGGGGAGAAGACATAAGGAAATTTGTATTTGAGTTTAAGTTTTTGTTGTAAGACTTGGATTTCAATGCAAATATTTTTTTTTTGTTTAATCTCCATGAATTCTAAGTAATTCCATTTCTTTCTTCTTGTATATAGGACTTAATCTTATAGGAGGAAAATAATTTAAAGATTCCTTTTTACTCTTAAAAATTATGATGGTATTTTTACCGAATCTTCATTTACTTTACAAATTGGTCACTTGTGAAGTTAAAATGTATTGAGAAACATAATGACCTGGGAGGGAGGGCTATTTTTTCATCTAACTAGTAGATACCACACTTCATTCTAAGTAGAGTCATTGTGATCACCTAAGGGGTAGTGCAAATAAATAGGGAGATAAGTTTTGATGGGCGTAGAATTGATTAGTTCTAGAGTGACAGGCTAGATTCTTATTAATTTAGCTTAAGGTTTAGTACCCTGAAGCTGGGATTCGNCATAAGGAAATTTGTATTTGAGTTTAAGTTTTTGTTGTAAGACTTGGATTTCAATGCAAATATTTTTTTTTTTGTTTAATCTCCATGAATTCTAAGTAGTTCCATTTCTTTCTTCTTGTATATAGGACTTAATCTTATGGGAGGAAAATAATTTAAAGATTTCTTTTTACTCTTAAAAATTATGATGGTATTTTCACCGAATCTTCATTTACTTTACAAATTGATCACTTGTGAAGTTAAAATGTATTGAGAAACATAATGACCTGGGAGGGAGGGCTATTTTTTCATCTAACTAGTGGATACCACACTTCATTCTAAGTAGAGTCATTGTGATCACCTAAGGGGTAGGCAAATAAATAGGGAGATAAGTTTTGATGGGCGTAGAATTGGTTAGTTCTAGAGTGACAGGCTAGATTCTTATTAATTTAGCTTAAGGTTTCGTACCCTGAAGTTGGGATTCGACCATCATGGTGGCATAAGCTATGGGCATCTAGAGGTGAGAGGCTAGATAGTACTGATGTAGAATTGAGATGTTAATGAATCAACCTTAAGTTAGCTATTTTTCTTTACAAGCACCCGGAGGGGATAAAGAATAAGAAATATTTTTATTTGTCACAATAACTCAATTTTGTCTTAAATCATTTGAATCCTACATAGATTTAAATCTCTTTACAATGGGACATACTTTTCATAATATCCAAACTCGTTGTTATATTTTGTTAAGCTGTTACATTTAGTTGTTACTTTTTTAACTCTTTTGTAGTAATTTTTAGAAAGCATATCATTTTAAATCTCTTATCTTTTTAATTTACAATTTAAATAGAATTTTTGTAAGTTGATTTTAAAAGTTACCACATTCATCGTGGAATCGATACTGGGGGTTTTAAGTAAAATCTTATATTACTTGAAACGATACGTATACTTGCGTAGTATCCCTAGTGTGAAATTTTATTATATAATTTTTAAATCATTACATTTTTTCACACTAGCCCCTTGATATAATTTAAGACATATTTTATGGCAAAATTATGGAGATTAAAAATACAAGTAATTGCGGGTCAGGTCATTAATCACTTTGATTGAGGCCAAGAATTGCCCTCTTTAGATCGTTTGGTTGGTGACTTATATCCAAGATTGGATTATAAAGCACACAACCTAGCTCTGAGCCCGCCCCGAACTTAAACTCTTATACCCAGCCTTAATCTTCTATATGTGACATTGCCTTTTTTTTTATTCAATCATGCTTTCTTGCGACTTGTTTAAGTTCTCCTCAGATTTANCTCTGAGCCCGCCCCGAACTTAAACTCTTATACCCAGCCTTAATCTTCTATATGTGACATTGCCTTTTTTTTATTCAATCAGGTTTTCTTGCGACTTGTTTAAGTTCTCCTCAGATTTTCTTAGGATTTGTTTAATTTTTTTACACATTACATTATTATGTTGCACTAACCTTGCAGCAGCAACAAGAATCCTAGGACTTCAAGGTGGTTCGTCTAGCACGACGTAAATCCTCATTTTATCTTTAGGCTCTTGCACAATCATGTTATGCAGTATAAGTCCTAACTCTCTTTAGTCTCTGAGGTTAAACCATTTTATCTTCCAGACTATTTGCATGATCAGATATCATGTAGATGTAAATCTTAAATAAAAAAAAATTGACAGGATTGAAACATCTAATAACATCGTCTCTAAAATGCAGCTGAACCATAAGATAGTTTGGGAGGTCACTCAGGGTCTCCACATGATCTATGACATCCCCTATTTCTCACCCCTTTGGATTCCTAGAATAAATGCTCCTATTTGGTCCTTCTCAGCTTGACTTTCCATGTCCAATCTTGAAACCTAAACATGAACTCTTGAAGACAAAGTCCTCTGATCAATATCAAGGGTTTTCTTAAGTGACTTTAGTCATTTATAATATAATTAACTATAAGGGTTTGACTCTATNGGATTCCTAGAATAAATGCTCCTATTTGGTCCTTCTCAGCTTGACTTTCCATGTCCAATCTTGAAACCTAAATATGAAATCTTGAAGACAAAGTCCTCTGATCAATATCAAGGGTTTTCTTAAGTGACTTTGGTCATTTATGATGTAATTAACTATAAGGGTTTGACTCTACAGGGAACTAAAGAACCCAGATAATATAAATCTTATCTAATATTAATATTAGGTAAAGGAATTTTTCGGTCATACAAAAAGAATCGAAGACCAAATGATGTCATAAAATCTTTAGTTTATTTAATCGAGCTCGTTGTAAAGTAGTATGTGCCTATTCCTCGGGATAAGTGCCTTGTTTGTAGTGTTGCGCTCCGTTACTTAAAATATTAAAATGTATAATATANAATAATCGCAGACCAAATGATGTCATAAAATCTTTAGTTTATTTAATCGAGCTCGTTGTAAAGTAGTATGTGTCTATTCCTCGGGATAAGTGCATTGTTTGTAGTGTTGCGCTCCGTTACTTAAAATATTAAAATGTATAATATATNGATTTTGAGGGCTCTCTTGAAGGTTGTTTTCCTCATTGGGTGGAAAACTGTAAGGGAGAGTTTTTTTTTTTTAAATTTATGAGTTGTGTGAGTGTTTATGAGAGGGAACTAGCTTTGTAGAGAAAATAATTTCTTGTAAGTTTTTCACTTTTATGTTGCTTGCAATGAATTTTCATATGGTTTTTTTCGCTATGGTTTTCTCTGTAATGAGTGGCTAAATTTTTCTTCGTCTCTTGTGTTTTCATGGTCTTCTTGTTGGTTCACCTCATATCTTAATTTATTTTTAGTCTGGCTAACTAGGATTTTAAAATGCTTCATAAACTATGACATATAATTGTTGTGTGGTGAAAATGAAGGGTTAACCATAAAAGTCTAATAGGATAGAAATATTCCAGTGGAATTTTAGATTCTTTCTAATGGATCGAAATAGTTATGTGAAATATCATGTGGATTGAGGAAGCTTTAACTTCATGAATTCTAGGCTTTTTTTAACCTAGAAAAAGGCACAAAGAGTTATATGTCCCTGGTTGACAACAATCACGTAGAAGAGAATTTAGGAAAAATAAGAATCGCCATGATTCTTGAATCATTGAGGCATGAACCTCATCTATCTGGAAACAACTCACAAACTACCCTCATGTTTTCTGCTTTTCTTTCAATTACAAAGTTCTCTATTTTGCTATGATGTTAAGACTTAAGAGCATCCTTTTGATAAATGTTATGCTAGGTTAGCTGAATTAGTAAACTAGAGATTTTTTTCTGTGGAAAAAAATATTATATTTTCCCTGTGGGATTGATAATCAATACTTTTGAATTGTATTACTACTTGATACGTGCACTTAAGTTGTATGACGGATTATGTCCCGATAATTTTTTACGCATCAATGGGCTCCAACTCAGAATGGACATCGCTAAAGGAACTTTGGAGCGATGCAACCTTCGCCTCTATCCTGGCAATGTTGGCTGACCTGAGTCAAAGTGAGGCAGCCTCTATCTACAACCACTCGCAACGAACAAACTACTCCTGTGCAGGTGCTTCGGTAGGAACTTTAGCTACTTAGGTCGAAGGGCCAACCATATCCCTCTTTCAACTCTCTAATGAATCGGAGGACAACTGCCGACCCTGCAATTGCTTCTGATGTTAATTGCTAAAGTGGTTAATTGATGTCCATAAAATTAGTTCAGTAGAAGGATGGGTGCCACAATCAATCCTAAAGGCACTGCAACAACCATCGGGGCAGAATCAATAACGTTCTTAGATGACCCGCCATCAGTGCGAGCCTCCGGAGCAATCAGCTCATCTTCATTAAGAATAGTGAAAGGAATATTATAAATTTGTCAAAGAGATGTTTTTACATACCCAAAAATCTTTCTATTTTAGAAAAAGTCGTAAATTCTTCTATTGTTAGGGTTGGAGCCACTCCGTCCTTACTTTGCGAAGGGGGCAGCGGAGGTTCGGTGACGACTTTCCTTTTAATCCCTACTGACCACCCTTAGTAGGAAAAGAGGCTCGCTCATTTTCCTCAACAGTCGCACCAACACTCAGGCCAGAAGCCAAATGAGGGTTCACCGCCGATGTTTTCTTCAATGATCGATTATCATAGCTATCAAAAGAGGCAACTTGATCGATCTGCTCAGGTTTGGGTGTTGTCTACTTCTTTTTCTTTATAACTCTTACTTTTTCTTCATGTGTTTCTTGCTCAAATCATCGGTCATGGTGTCGATCGAAAAACTTTAGAGTGAAATGATTGGAATGTTATAACTCGAGCCTCATACCCTTATTTATAGTGTTTGTTTGACACAATAAACAAAATCAAATTTATTATCAAGTTATTTTTTATTTATTTATGTGTCATTTATTGCTCGTTAATTTTCCTATCTGTATCGTAGCACTTGTCATCAAGATGCAGGAAAATCGGGGAACTACATATATACTACAAAAAATGTCAGCACAAATCTTGAGGAGATCGAACGACCAGAAATAGAGGCATTAGAAAGAAGTTCCGAGCTATAGAACAAAAGTCTCGCCAACGAATAGTCGTCGGCTTTACAACAAAATCGACCGACTTAAAGTTCTGATCAACTGAGGTTTCTGACCGACAGAACCATCAAACGAAAGAACATAATCAAGTGAACGAGCGTTTTTGTCGAGCAACTAGATCTCTATCAAAAAAAATATGGTCGAGTTTTGCAGTCGACCGACGTCATTTTTTTTTGTTTGATCAAGACTTTGGACAATCAACCGATGTCAACTTTTATGGTTGTTACCATGTATTCTTTATTTCGACAAACGCGTGTTGATTCAATCATTCAAACAGTTGTAGTAATTAATCTTTCCTTATATGTAATTGTATCCTGAAGACCTATATAAATAGAAAGTTATGACATTAATAAAAGGACCTTCTAAATTATCTTTAACAATCATATTTTATAGCACGATAGCTTTAAAAAAAAAAGTTAATGTTTGAATTTCTTAAGAGCAACATGTAAAATATTCTCGACAACCATTAAAAAGTTAATTTTTCTACAACAACTCTGCAATTATCATTAAAATACTTAAAAGCATCTTATCATTTAGGTCGAGACTTAAATTGGTTTGGTCCCGACAGGATCAACTTGTCATCACATTAATAAAATTACTTTTCTTCTACCATGATCCCACTAATTCCTTTTATTATCACTCTTATATGTTTACTTAAGGAGCATTTTCATACATACCAACCCAATTTCTATGTATTTACATACGTGGCACGCAGCGATTGGAATCCTGATACAGTTTTACACCTGATGCAATATTTTCTAAATCATACGGGTTTTGGGTGGCTAAATTTTAAATTTTAAGTGGTAAAGGTGTAAAATTTAAAATTTGGGATGGTATATATGTAAAAACNAGTATAATAGTGCTATTTTTAATATTATATTTAAAGAGTTGAGTGATATATGAGTAAATATGAAATGTTAGAAGAGAGAGATGTAAATACATAGTAATTATGCATATAAATGTTCCTTTAAATTTTTTGTTAAGATGAAATTAGGCCTTGCAATCTTTGTGTTATTATTTTTCGTTTGTGTAAGAACAATTTTAGTTTTGAAATATAATTATGAATATTTTACCTTATCATGGGACCTAAGCACACATCTTGGTGGGTAATTGCAATTGTTGATCACCAATTTTGTATTTTTTTATAAAAAGTGGGGCCTTTCTATCAATTTGTCATCTTAGCATGATTTGAGTGGGATTTTTTCTTGAAAAAATGAGGCTTAGGAGCGAAGATGGTATGGTGTGGTCTACATCATGTTGATGGGAACATTTGAGGAAATAATTTTTAATTTTCTCAAAAAATTATCATGAAAAAACTATGTTTTCAATCAATTTCGCTGAGTTGTGACTGCTAGAAAGTTATTGTTTGATTTTAAAAATTCAAAAAAAAAAATTGTAGAAGTCACCGCAATTTATTTAAATAGCTTATTTCTTCAAACATTTGCAATTGCCCCAAACAAACTATTAGGGGTTCTTTGGCAGCCGTTTTTAAGCAGGATTCAACATAAATCTTGCAAATGAGCAAAAGTGACATCTTTTAATCCTACCTGTTTTTAAATCTTATTTTATCCTTTGTTTTGCCTTCAATCGAGGATTTAGTAAATCTTATTGAAAAAATTGATTCATGAATTTTGATGTGTGCTGAAAGATTCATAGCGACAACGTAATAGATTATTGTATTAGTGTTGCACAACAATTTAGCACAAACTCAGATAAAGAAAACTGCTAGTGAAGACACTAGAAGTTCTTACATGAAAAACTCAAAAAGGAGAAAACTNTTCATGAATTTTGATGTGTGCTGAAAGATTCATAGCGACAACGTAATAGATTATTGTATTAGTGTTGCACAATAATTTAGCACAAACTCAGATAAAGAAAACTGCTAGTGGAGACACTAGAAGTTCTTACATGAAAAACTCAAAAAGGAGAAAACCCACGATGTCTGACCTAGTTGTAAAAATTCACTCTAAGTCGATGATTATAGAGACTTCTTGTCCCACATAAGTCTTCCGAATTACAACGTCGACGTGTTTATGAACTTGTTGCAAGGAATAGGTGGCAACCAATAGCGATTGGTGGCGGTCAGTAGGTGATGCTCGATGATTTTAGACGGTGGTCGACGACAGCATGAGTGATGCTTGACTTAAGCTAATTTTCAAAGCTTCAAGTTCTTACTCCAACCTAAGGCTGGTGGGGCTCTATTTATAGTGTTCTTGTGCAATTAATTCAGAAATATGAACTACTTTAATTGAACGGTCTGAATAGCTTTTTTTTTTTTTGAGACAACATTTGGTAGACATTTAAGAACCTTAACAATGTCGGAAATGAGCGAGCTTGGGCTCTTTGGATTCTCTTTGTCGACACGTTTGATTTGATTATAAACTCGCTAGATTCTACATCTGCTTGACCTTCCAATTGTGTCCAGAAAACTTCCAAAATTTATTTAACTGTTTGATCGGGGCTCGGTTTAGTANTGCTTGACCTTCCAATTGTGTCCAGAAAACTTCCAAAATTTATTTAACTGTTTGATCGGGGCTCGGTTTAGTTCGAACCGGATCAATGTTGGTACCATTAGGTTTGTCTCGTAAGTTCATTGAAGTCGGAGCACTGGATGATTTTTAATCAAAATTTGAACATTTCTTATTTTAAAGATATTTCAAGATTCGTGTCATACCTCAAGCTTTTTTTTTCAAATGATGAAAATTTGTTGTTGGTGTATCAAATTTAAAGAAGCGAAATTCTGTGAACATGGATGAGAGAAAGGGGGAGATAGACAAAGGTTGAATCTTTCTCAATGGTTTGGATAAGAAGCCAATTTGGAAGAAGGAAGATGAAAGTAAGGGTGGCAATTAGGGTCAACTTGTCGGGTTCGAGTTCGACCCAAAAATGACCCAACCCAAATAGATTCATTCTGAAACCCGCCTCAAATAATAAACGGGTCGAAAAGTATTGACTCTAACAAAAAAAAAGTAAAAAATAACTTAACATTTCTCTTATTTATATTTTTATAGTAAATACAATTAATTATTACGTGCCATTCATTTTCTTTTATGTGAATTATTTTTTTTATTTAATTAGTTCCTCCCTTTAAATAAAAATAATAATAATTTCCCCCTGCTTATAAATTATAATCATAATAAAATATCAAATTGAATCTCATAAATTATATTGCTAAAAGACAATTAATCTTCTGCAGATTACCCTGTTCCCCAACAAAGGCCTCTGCTTAGCCGTCACAACACACCACGCCGCCTGCGACGGCTTCAGCTCCATCCACTTCCTCAAATCATGGGCCGCCGCCGCCGGCCGCTCCGCCCCTCCTCCTCCCCCATCCCTCCACCGCTCCTCCATCCCCGATCCCCGTTCCCTCTACTCCAAACTCGCCCACATAGTCCTCCAACAATCCCTTCCCCACCACCCCCACCCCCTGTCCCCAACCCTAGCCGCCGCCACCTTCACTCTCCCCTCCCAGAAAATCCAAAACCTGAAACTCAAACTCCACTCTCGCTTCCACATTTCCACCTTCGTTATCTCCTTAGCCCATTCCTGGACCTGCCTCCTCAAATCCAAGGAGAACGATGACGACCCCCACCGCGTCGCCCATCTCTTCTTCTCAGTCGACTGGAGAAACAGAATGCGGCCGCCGCCTCCGGCGAACTACTTCGGTAACCTCTTGGGGTGCCCATGCTTTGTTGAAGCCAAGGTGGGAGATATTGTTGAGGAA
The DNA here is from genome assembly GCA_002079205.1 of Phalaenopsis hybrid cultivar. Taxonomy (NCBI): domain Eukaryota; kingdom Viridiplantae; phylum Streptophyta; class Magnoliopsida; order Asparagales; family Orchidaceae; genus Phalaenopsis; species Phalaenopsis hybrid cultivar. The sequence continues at coordinate 10,754 of JXCR01137623.1, read as the reverse complement.
AAAGATGGGTTTTTAAGGGCGTGTGAGGCGATAGGGAGAGCGATTGAGGGGATTGGAGATGATGTTTATGAGGGAATGGAAGGGGTGATTGGGAAGGTGATGAAGATTCTGCCGCACCGACCGTTGTCGATTGCAGGTTCGCCGAAGCTGAGGGTTTATGAGTGTAATTTTGGGTGGGGGAGGCCGGAGAAGGTGGAGGTGGCGTCGATTGGGGGAATGGGAGCTTTTTCCATGGCGGAGAGTAGGGATGATGGGGGAGGGGTTGAGATTGGTGTGGTTCTTCCGGAGGATGAGATTGCTAGATTTGGGATTCACTTTAATAGGTTTCTGAGCAAGTGTGAAGAAAATATTATCTCTTGTTAATTGTTGGATGGGTGGACAATGGTATGGATTGTATGTGTTTGATGACATGATGCGGTTCACTCTATCGTTGGCACGTGATTCAAACATATTGTTTTCCGATAAGTGTGATTGCCGGATTTGGGATGCAGTTTAACAGTTTTTTGAGCAAGCGTGAAGAAAATATTACGTCTTGTTAATCGTTCGATGTGTGGATGATGATGTGGATTGTATCGTGTTATGTGTTTGATGACATGATGCGATTCACTCTATCCTTAGCACGTGATCCAGACGTATTGTTTTCCGGTAAGTGTGATTGCTAAATTTGTGATGCAATTTAACAGGTTTTTGAGCAAGTTTGAGGAAAATGTTACGTCTTGTTAATCATTGGATGTGTGGACGATGATGTGGATTGTATTGTGTTATATGTTTGATGACATGATGCGATTCACTCCATCGTTCGCACGTGATCAAGACGTATTGTTTTCTAGTAAGCGTGATTGATGCCTGAATGATTAATTGTAGCTAACCGGGTTATGAAAGTTTTAGTTTATGTTTGCCTCCAAAGTATGATTTAGTGTTTGTAGAATTTAATAAATTTATAAATCCTAAATTCGGAAATTCACGAATCATGAAAATCTTGCATTTTAGTATTTTAATGGATTTAATAAATCCAACAATAAATCTCATTAAAATGTGCTACAAGTAGAAAGCCACCCCCATCATATTGGGGGCATTTCCATACATGCCACCCTATTTTTATATATTTACATATATGTACATATCTAACTGCCAAACTTCTAATTTCTATATCCATAACATCTTGGTATTTCATATCACATCTGAAGTACCACTACATTAAATTTTAGGAAAAGAAATATATCTTTTATTGTGCATGTAAGAAGTTATGTGTAAAAAAATGAAGTTTAGGCATTATGTATGTAAAAATACATAAGAATTGAATTTATGTATGTAGAATGCAACTATTGAAAGCAATTCACAGTCCATCCAGTCAAAACAACTCATTTGATGAGGTTCTAATTCTTAATTTAAAGAGCAAAGATCAGAGCTCATATAGTGATGCGAGAACACGGCTATTTTAAGAAAGGGTTAGCCACACGCTTTTAGTTATGGAAAATAAGATTCTAGAGAAAACTAGAAAGAAGAAGAAAAATCTAAAGACTTCTAGATGTTTCGTGTAATTCCAGAAATATGTTGAAAGAGACGAGCTTCAATAGAACTCGAGAATGTTCTGGAAAGTTTTAGAATCATGTATATGTAAAGAATAATTTAGAACTGTTTAGAAACTCGCATATTCTAATGTATTCTAGAATATTCCTTAAAACTTGAAGGAAGACTATAAATATATGTCCTTCCCCCTCATTTGTAACCAAGCAAGATTTCCAAGCAACCAAATCACTCGTTCTTAATGAAGTATTCATTTATGTGAATAATATCTCCTTACTTCTTTGCTAGAGAGCTTTTGTGCATCCAAGTCCAAGCATTGCAACGGTTAAGCCGACTTAGTGCGTAGGAAGAGCGTTAAGGTCGCACTTTGAGAGAAGTTTGTCTGTGACAATTAGCTAAAAAACGTAAATGTTCATGTGAAAGCCAACTTTAAACGTCAAATGTATAAAATGTTTTTTAAAATTTTAATTAATTTGTTTTAATTAGTGTAAATTAGCTTCACCCATAACTTACAATTTAATTAAGCTATATTATAATATTAATATAAAGTTTCAAATTAAAGCTTACAAGCAATTTTTTCTTTAGTATTTTACTTAGTTCTGCAATTGTTTTTATTTGATATTTCAAATAAATTTATTAAAATGTAAATTATATTTTAACCATACTCTATTTAAATTAAATTATATTTTTATCGAGCTCACCAAGAAGTAGCTTGTAACAAATTAAACAAGCTATAATCATATCTTACACATACAAATAGCTTTTTTTTGAAAAAAAATAAATAAATTGTACCAAGTAAAACTTGTTGAGCCTAAATAAAAAAAAAAATTTGTGTATACACAAATAATGAAATATTGTGAGAGCTCGCCTATGAAAATGGTTGAACCGAGCTCACCTGCCAAAGTGATTGAACCTAATCTTTCAGATGGAGCAGTCAAATATAAGGGCGCAATAATAAATTCGACTATCTGAATAAATTGGGGTGACAGATAAGAAACCTATCAATCCTTCATTAAGGACGCTGTCGACAATTAGAATAAAAGTCTTTTGAAGGTGACAGAGATGGTGGTCATGCCAATCATATATGTCAACCTTCATTAAGGGCTCTGTCAGACATTTATAACCAACGTCTTTTTAAGATGCCAGAGGCGACACTCCTATTGTTTACATTTGACAGCTCGATGATTACGACTACTACAAATCTCATTCACATTAAAATTATGAAGAGGGAGGCAAACCACATGGCATCAATAATATTATTATTGAGGGCTCCTCCATATACATAAGGAGGAAAAAACCATCCTGCTCTCTCTCTCTCTCTCTCTCTCTCTCTCATCTGAGTTAGAGAAGAACTATTTTCTCCAAAAGGCTAGTGAAACAAACTCTAGAGTAATTCATTCTCTTTGAGTCATGTGCATAATACTCCAAAGACCATTGAACAAATCTCATCCATCTCCCTCTCTTTCTCCCATCATCTTCTTTACCTTAACAGGTCTGTATGGATTGTATATATCCACGAATGACACAAGAACCCACTTCCCAAAAAGATTCAACATTCTGAAAGTAGGTCTTTTCTTGGCTGTTTGTATCCACGAGCAATGCAGGATCCTACGTCCCAAAAGAATTTAACAATTTAAATGATGTTATTCATGAACGAGACTTAATATAGCTGCAATCAAGCTCATTAACATGCTTATTCATAAGTTTTAAATAATATTTTTCATAAAAATAATTGAATCAAACAACAAGTTGTTCATTTAGCAATCGAGTCCTCACTAATGTATCCAAGTTCGTTTGATTAATTAATTAAGTACATATAAATGAGCACATATCGAGCAGAGCATAGCAGAGTAGACTGAGGAGTAACTTTTCAAATGCTCGACTCGTTCTCAGCCCTACCCCCTTCCAAGATCCTGAATATAAATATTTTTTTTATATATTAAAACCATAATTGGTTAACCCGAGCAACCTCACAACCCCACTATCTGGTTTCTCATCTCAACTCGATTGCTACTTGCAAGAATCTAGTAAATAGTTGATAATCATAAAGGTGAAAACCCCAAATATTCGCACATCTCCTAAACTACACACTTTCAAAATGTGCTACCAAGCCCACTTATACGTAAAAGCTACCCCCATGTCATTTGCCTCTCATCAAATCTACCACCTTTGTAATCATTGATGATTAAGATGACCATAAATTTTCTTACATGCTTTAAAATAATTCATTTCTTAAATAAATCTCATTTGATTCTTTTTTTCCAAGTTATTTTACAAGGTTTGATATTTGTTATAGCTTACTTTCTATTGGATTTTGACATAGGCATCTCTTGATTAAAAAAGGTTTATTTTAAAGGCGTTTTCTTTGTTAAAAAATTGGGAATTTTACTTTCATTTCTTATTAAACATTAAATTTAAATATCTCANCATCTCACCTCGATTGCTACTTGCAAGAATCTAGTAAATGGTTAATAATCATAAAGGTGCAAACCCCAAATATTCTCACATCTCCTAAACTACACACTTTCAAAATGTGCTACCAAGCCCACTTATAAGTAAAAGTTATCCCCATGTCATTTGCCTCTCATCAAATCTATCACCTTTGTAATCATTGATGATTAAGATGATCATAAATTTTCTTACATGCTTTAAAATAATTCATTTCTTAAATAAATCTCATTTGATTCTTCTTTTCCAAGTTATTTTACAAGGTTTGATATTTGTTATAGCTTACTTTCTATTGGATTTTGACATAGGCATCCCTTGATAAAAAAAAGGTTTATTTGAAAGGCGTTTTCTATGTTAAAAAATTGGGAATTTTACTTTCATTTCATATTAAGCATTAAATTTAAATATCTCGCACAATATTTTTTATATTTGCTTATATAACTTCTAAATTTTATCTAATACTTAAATCTAGCACTCCATTTCTTGAAAAAGCATTGCTTCCGGAGTCTAACGCAAGTTACGTCCGGACAACAGACGCAATACACCGAGGGCGTTTTTTTCTCCTCCGCTCGGTCTAATGTATCATTGTCCGGATCCGGACTCCGCCATATTTTTTCTCATTTCTTCCCGTCATTTCTTTGTTTCTTCTCCATCAGAAGCCTTCGCGTCCGTAGCAACATGTGGAAACCCATGTTTCTCTTCCAACTCTCTTGAAAGCGCCCCCTTACTATAGCAATTGTGAGGAATAGGAGGAGATGAAATGAATTTTAGAGTATAGACTGCTATGCATTTTATGAAAGCAACTGTGAAGCACCATGAAGGAACTTGAGCAGTAATAAGATATGGTTATTGAAGCCCTCTGCTTTTTGTTTTTTGCTTTTTTTTTCTTACACTAAGAGTGTGTTTGGTAGCATATTTTAAGTCGGATTTATCCACGTAAATGTAGCCAAACACAAGAAATGTAATATTTAAATCCCTCATTGCGTTAAATCAAGTATTCGCTGATTTCGTTTGATTTTCGACGTAGGCTCATCGGGATTCCTCCATCAAAATGTGAATTTGATAATTCTGGATCTATCCGATTCATTAAATCCCACTTAACTTAAATCTGGGATGCAGCCAAACACCACCTAAAATTTCGTCATTATACTAAAATATGACATGATCATGTTGTTTTTTTATACTCCAATTGCCTATTTTTAAATGTTAGATTCAATTCTCTTGCTCCCAAATATCGGTGTATGGTTTGATTTTTAGAGTGGAGTGGTTCTTGGATTTTCAGAAGTATGTCTTTGAATTGGACCATTTTCTTCTTGGTTATCTCCGTCACTTTGTGTGGAAGAGACTTCGATTATAGTCCAAATCACAATGGGTTATAAGACTTCACTTGGGGTTTCTTTCCATGTGGACAATGCAAGTAATTCAAATATAAAATCAAGCTAAGCATTTGTGATATACTGTTTAGTTTTCTTTGTTCATAAGCAAGCAAATCCACCCTTCTCACTATATGCAACTATATTTACAGCTATCTTATGTTCCTTATCTATTACTAAATCCGTTTATACATGCATCATTAATCAATAATTATAGACAAACTCTAGTCCATGCTCAAATGTTTATTGTGAATGACAAAGACAAAATATTTTACTATGCCCAACCCATTAGCAATAAGAAACTGGCCAACTAAATATTAATTTATCACTCCTTGATGTTGGATTCTTCAAACAAACTTTATTTATG